>BLBF01013026.1:4996-28640 GCA_015471245.1 Laticauda colubrina | reverse complement strand
CTGGTGCTGCTGGTGCTGCTGGTGCTGCTGGTGCTGCTGGTGCTGCTGGTGCTGCTGGTGCTGCTGGTGCTGCTGGTGTTGCTGGTGCTGCTTTTGCTGCTGCTGTTGTTGCTGCTGCTGTTGTTGCTGCTGCTGTTGTTTCTGCTGCTGCTGCTGGTGGTGTGGTGGACTAGCCCCTACAACCTCAAAGCCCTTCTGGTGAGGACCCAAAAGGCCCTGCCAGAGGGAGGAAGAGGCAATCACGCGATAGGGAGAGGAGGCAATACTCCATCGAAGAGGAACATGAGGATGAGGTGCTCAAATGGCTGAGGGAGAACGAGTACCTATGGCGGAAGGGACACAGGCTCTATCGAGACACCAACAGGAAGCAGCCTGCTTGGAGAGAGAAGGCAGAGAGCCTGGGCTACACTTCGGAGGTCCTCCTCGGATGATGGAAGGACATGCACACCTGGTACGGGAAGCTGCAACTTAAGAAGTCTGGCCAGGCCGCGTTCAAGCTCACCGACTGGGAGACCTATGTCATGGCCAAGTGCAGCTTCTTGGAGGGTGAGGTCCACCACCGAGGAGCAGCCCCTCTGTCTACCCTCCCTCTCAGGCAGCCCACAGAGAGCCAGTCCTCTTCTGGCCAAGAGTCAGCTCCTGTGTCCAGGCAGGTATCTGTGGAGCATCCCACAACGGAGACCCCTCCCGACTCCCCATGGCGGAGTGTGTGGAGGACCCCCTGATGTAGTGGGAGCAAGGAGAGGGCACTGACACCAGAGACCAACCCACGCCCACCCCCAGCTCCACCTCCACAGAAAGCAGGCAGAGAGGCAGACCGGAGGGGCAGAGCCACACTGTCCTGCTGGAGATCAGGGACACCATCAAAAGCAGCATAGATCTCCTCTCTCAGCTGGTACACACTGACATACCATCCTCAAACCACAAGCCCTTCCTCACCTACGTCAACCAGACCCTCATGGACATGTCCGAATCACAGTATCAGGTGAAAAAGGAGAGGATCACTGGTCTTCTGCACAACCCTCCAGGATCAGCTGAACCTGCTCCAACCCAGTCCAGGTCTGCTCCTCCATGCCAGGTAATGTCATAGCCCTTCCAAGGCTTTCCACAGGCCCTCACCTAAAAAGGCTATGGCTACCAGGAGTTCCAGCAGCACAGGCAGCCCTTCCCAATCCAGGCACAGGTACATCGTATGCCACCGATGCCACAGATGTCACAGATGCCACCCATGCCACAGATGCCACTGACACCACAGATGCCGCCCACGCCACAAATGCCACCCACGCCACAGATGCAACCCATGCCTCACCTCGTTCAGCTGCAGACCAGACAGCCCCACTACACTCCTCCTTCCTCTACCCCACAGCCAAGCCCAGCCTCAGAACATCTGTCATCGGTACTGGGACTGACATCCCATGTCATGGAGGAAGGGGTTCTCAACATCACAGGACTGGGCCAGCTCTCTGAGAGCTTCCTCCACACACCATCCCCTGTTGTCCTCTCGGGGCCAGGCACCCCAATGGTTCCTCAGACCAGCACTCCAGCAGCAGCCACCTGCACAGCACCTGGACCCTTCACCCCTGAGACTATGGGCACGCCTCATAGTGACTGAGAAGAGTGCCAGAGACTGGGTTGCTACCTGTTGACTTTATCTTTGCTTTGGACACTTTACTTGGGATATTTTGCTTTTACAGTTTGTTATTAATAAAGGTTATCTTTGCTTCGCACACTTGGTTCAGTTCTTTTAGTAAATAAAGTCTTGGTGGAAACTTTTAGAAATGGTTTAAGACTTTGCATGCTTGTGGGATGGGTAAGGATAGCAGTGAGATGGGCAGGGATACCTGTGGAATGGGAAATAGCTGTGGGATTGGTTAGGATACCTCTGGGATGGGTAATAGCTGTGGGATAGATAAACCTCCAGTGCAAGCATAGTGGGACTATATGGTCCACCCTCCCAGGTGCCACACCTATGGCCTTATATTATCAATAACAATTTAATCATTCATCAACACATTTCAACATAAACACAACTTTTTATTAAATGCCCTGTTCATTGTAGGGTCACTGAACATACATGGCACAATCTCATCAGTGTGATGAGACAGGCTGAAGGAAGCATCCATTAAGCATCTACCATCGTGTCTTGCCACTCCACTGCTCCAGCTGGGGAGTTGCACCATTGTTTCAGGAGGTTGCGCTGCTTCTTCCCTTCACGTGAAGCTCTGTTGGGGCCTTGCACATGCACAGTGTCTATCTGGTTTCGCCCTTGCCTCCATTCACCAGGCTCCATGTCCCCATTGCCTTGTTGGTGGTCCACGAGCCTGTTCTGCAACACTGGGTAGCGGGTGCACATGAGATTGTGCAGGATGCAGCAAGCTTCCATGATCCTCCTCACGGTCTCTGGGCGATGCTGCATGTTGGTGAGAAGTACCTGGAACCTATTGGCCAGGATGCCAAAGGCGTTCTCCACCACCCGCCTTGCCCTGGAGAGCCTGTAGTTGAAGATCCTCTCTTCACGGGTGAGGCATCTGGAAGTGTAGGGCTTCATGAGGTAGGTTCTGAGGGAGAAGGCGTCATCCCCCACGATGAAGTAGGGCACATCTTGTGTGTCCTTGGGCAGGGGTTCTGGATCTGGGAAGCTCATGATGTGGTTGCATTCCAGCCCCTCCTTGAGGTGACTGGCATTGTATACCTGGGCATCTGAAGCTGACCCATTGCCTGAAGCATCGATGTACATGAACTTGTAGTCAGCATCGACCATGGCGAAGAGGATGATGCTGAAAAATCCCTTGTAGTTGTGATAAGTGGACCCTGAGTTGGCTGGAGCTTTGCAGGCCACTTTCTTCCCATCTATGACTCCAATGGTGTGGGGGAAGTTCCACTTCTGATACCACTGCTCTACAACTTTCTTCCAGCCTTCTTCAGTGGAGGGGCACAGGAGGAGCTCCTGCAGGTATTCTTTGATGATGGCCTGCACCACTTCTCTGACTACAATGCTGATGGTGTTATGTGGCACCCTCCAGCCATATTGCTTGCTCCTGTATGTGTGTCGGAGGCCAGGTGGCGCAGCGTGAGAAACACCTTCAGCCCTGGGTCTAGGCTGGGCTGGAAGTTGGTTTTTGCCTTGGTCAACCTGGGTGTCAGCTGCTGCACAACTTCATCAAACATGGCTGGTGGCATCCTCATGAAGTTCTGGAATGCAGAAGTGTCTTCATTCCTCAGCTCCACCATCAGCTTGTTATACAGTCCGTACTCGGCTGTTCTCGCGATCCATCTTCGGACCCAGACACTTCTTGGATGCCTCCTTTTCTTTGCATAGAACAGGTGAAAGAGCCTGTCGAGGGCTTCACACTGTTGTAGAACGATGGCGGCTACCAAAAGGCGTGTGTGATGATCCATGGTGGAGATGACTGGATGCTGTGGAAGAGCAAGAGCAAGATGAAGGCTGAAGAGGTCTGCACCGCAGGGCTACTGGACTGAAAGTGAGATCCAGGTGATTTTTCCCTCTTTTTATAGGAAATATAGGTTTTCCGCTAGATGTCCTTTTGCATCCTCCAGGCATCCTGCAGACATCCTAAATATCCGAGATACGTGCTCTATACAAATGTTTTTTCTGTTTTAATGCTTTCTATGCGAGCTGTATCCGCTTTCATCCTTTCTACGTCCATGCTACTAACTCTGCGTGTCCGTTCCATGTCCGTTTCACTTCTTTCCTGTGTCCGTTTTCCGCTGGAGCTGATGTGAGTTGCGTGGATGTGCAGCCGATGCCTTGTGGATATAGCAGACGCGTAACGGATGACGATGGACGTATATCGGATGTTCCCCATATGCGTAGCGGATGTATAAAGGACGCATTGGATACTTTATCCACTCAAAAAGTTTTGTGCAGCTGAAAACTTTTTGAGCAGATGAAATCACACTAGACGGATGATGGACAGATAGAGAGTATGAAAAACGGACGCAGTGAGTACAGAACGGATGCATCTCATTAGCCAACGGATGGCAAGTGTTTCTCTTCATTTTACATCCTCTTTCCATCTGTTGGTGCTCTGTGACATGGGCTTAATATACAGCTCTTCCTACATCTTTTCCTATACCTCTTCCTTTCTTTCCTTTAATTTTTAACATTGAATTCTGCTTGTTTGACATCTGTGCTAGCTTCCCTTTTTACTGTCTTAAATAATACTTTCGATCTCCAAATACTGCCTTAATTCCCTAATCCTTCCAAATCCTACATACATAATGTTATATATTTACATACTTACCTATGATAGGTTGGTCAGTGATGGTGGGAGATTTGAGGAGCAAGCATTGGCCACGAGCTGTGAGCAGCCGGCTATAAAAAGGCTGCCACGGTTTCACCGGGTGCGATTTACTGGAGAGAAAATAAAAAGGGAAAAGGTCAACTGGATCTCGAGTCTCTTTTTCCCACAATGCAACACTGGAAATGAGGGTGGGATTGTGAAACAAAGTTTTCCACATGGCAACGAGGACCAAGCGAGATGAAATGGCCAGGAACAACTCGCCACCTGCACCATTCAACCCAGCAACTGAAGACTGGGAATCCTCCATCGACCGATTCCTCATGTTTCTAGAAGGGAGTGATCTCCAGGGAATATCCAAAAATAGGAAGAGAACCAATGGCAAAGTCATTGGCAGCACCCAACAATGTAAAGACAATGGCGTGGACAGACCTAGAGAAATTACTGCAAGCCCACTATGCATGAACCATTTCATGCCTCATCAAAAGACATGAATTTTATCGTTGTGACCAAAAGGAAGATGAGAGCATTGTAGATTTTGTTGCAGCACTAAGAGACATTGGCGGAGCATGCAAATTTCTAAACATGGATGAGGCCATGAGGGACCGCGTGGTCCTTGGATTAAAGGACCTTACACTGCAGGGTCAACTACTAACAAGACCTAAGATAACATTGAAGGAGGCAGTAGAAAAAGCCACCGCAGCATAAGCAACACAGAAATCGACAGCCACCATGCGACAAATGAATAAATTAACAAAGGAAACCCAAAAAGACACTACTCAAACACACAATAAGACACCAGAGGAAACTCAAAAACTCACCACCACAACACACCATGAGGACATCAAATCCCTATCAGAAGACGAAGAGGAAGAAGTAAATCAACTCCGGTCGGGAAAAGGTAGATGGGAGCAAATTGAGAGGAAGTCAGAATTCCATTGTGCTGGGTGCGGAGAAAACCATCCACGTTCCGAATGCTGTTTCTTCGATGTTATTTGCAGGTATTGTGAACGGCGGGGACACATAGCGAGGGCATGTCAAACTAAAAATACTATGGCCCTAGACAAAGATGGACCCCCCCCCCCCGTTAGAGGGAAAAGCAAATAGGGAGCCATTGGATCCAAGAAAACAGAAACAAGTGATGGAAAGAAGCAAACAGAAAAGAAGAAACACATCAAACAATAACTATTGGGCACCCAAATTCAATCAATGCAAAAAAGGTATATGTGCAAGTCACCATAGAAGGCCAACCATGCGAGATGGAGGTGGACTCAGGATCGTATTTATCAATGGTATCATGGAATAGCCTAAAAAGACTAATACCTGATATAAACAAGGGAGAGCTCGAAATACAAAAACTCACACTAAAGAACTACCTATTCCTGTAGTAGGTACCGGACATTTCAAAGTTGAATTCAAAAAACACACTAAAGTCCTTCCATTAACTATAGTTGACCGGGATCGACCCAGCCTACTGGGACTTGAATGGTTTGCACCATTAGGAATCGGAATAATCGGAATAAACAACATCACTGAGACAGATTGGGAAGAGAACCTGATGAAAGAATTCCAGGACATCTTCAATGGAGAACTGGGCAAGTACCAAGGGTCCCTACCTCATTTAACTTGAATCCAGATATAGCCCCAATAAGGCTAAGGGTGAGATGAGTTCCTTTTGCATTAAAACCAAAAATTGATGAACAATTAGACGAACTTATCGCACAGGGGGTATTAGAACCAATAGACCATACAAGGTAGGAAACCCCAATTGTTACCCCTATTAAAGCAGATGAGATAGTATGTATCTGCGGGGACTACAAACCAACCCTTAACCACATGCTACAGCAAAGCACATACCCAGTTCCGGTGGTACAGCACCTATTACACTCTTTGGGGGGAGGCAGAATCTTCGTGAAATTGGACCTTGCACAAGCCTACCAACAATTACCAGTTGACCCAGAAACAGTGGAAGCACAAACAATTGTGACACACAGGGGGGCATTCAAATGCAACAGACTGCAATTCGGAGTTAGTGTGGCCCCAGGGGTATTCCAGAGTTTAATGGAACACCTATTGCAAGGAATAAAGGGAGTGGTACCATACTTTGATGATGTATTAGTATAGAACAACTGAAGAGACCACCTAAGGGAGATATACAGGAAAGGATAGACAAACTATTAAGTGTACAACACATTATACCAAGCACCACAACAAATAAAAGCCCAGCAGAACTATTAATGGGCAGAAAACTAAGATCAAGCCTAGACAGACTACACCCCACATATAGCCCAGAAAAGCAAACAGACTCCTCCAGTAAGTGATGCACATTCAAAACAGGGGACCTAGTCTATGCAAAAAATCTTCATGGGAGAACCATTGTGGATACCAGCAACAATAACCCAAATAACAGGACCCCGATCAGGGTAGACACAGGGTAGACACAGAGGACGGAAAGAGCTGGAGGAGATACATAGTCCAAATCAGATTGAGGACCACATTGAGAAACACTAACAATCAGGATGAGGAGGAGGGAGAACTTACACAAAGGAATTGCCGCAAACATTAAACAAAAATAGCCAAACTAGACAGGGGGCAGACCCCTCAAACACAAACGAGAGGGGAGGGGGAGAACTTCCACAAGTAAAAGAAATGGCAAAACAAACCCTAACAATGACACAACAACCAATACAAACATTAGTCCCAATCAGAAATCGCAAACACATACCTGAAACTATAGAAGAAGAAAACAACTTAGGGACGCTGGAACAGACTTCGGAGAACCATCAAGAAGCCACTCCTGGTGGGAGTGGCCGAGCCGACTCAACCAGCCAGAAAAGGCCTGGCGGGAGCAGCATGGCTGACTCTACCTTCCAGGAGGCTCCACGGAAAAGAACGGGAGAAACAGCAACCCTGTCCGTACAGTCCACAGACAAACTCATGCCTGAATTGCGAAGGTCCAGTCAGAACCATAAGAACCCCACCTATTTACATGACTACATAAGATAGGAGAGGCCCTGATTGGTTGGACTGGACCACATGGGGAGGGGTGTTATACATTTGCATACTTACCTATGATAGGTTGGTCCATGGTGGTGGGAGATTTGAAGAGCCGTCATTGGCCACGAGCCGTGAGTAGCCAGCTATAAAAAGGCTGTTGCGGTTTCACCTGGTGTGATTTACTGGAGAGAGAATAAAAAGGAAAAAGGTCAACTGGGTCTCGAATCTCTTTTTCCCACAATGCAACACATAAAATGGGACAAACCTGATCCTGTAAACTATTATCCAATTAGTCTGTTATCTGTGATCACTAAGCTATGTGGCAGATTTTTATACTATAAACTTTCAGTTGTTTTTTGTCCCCAGAAAAGGCACATCTAGAAATAATCAATACACTATGAACCAATATACTTTATAATATTTCATCACCTGAATGAAAAATATTATAGTTTTCTGAAATGGATCCTTCACATTGCTTTCATAGATCTAAAGCCATATTTGATCTATATCACATAAAAGATTTTGGAGAATTCTAAGCACAATATTGATTAATGTTATATTCTTACATTGATAATATCTTGGTATCTCAACACAAGCATCAAGTTATAGTAAACTGCAAAGAAACTTATCCACAATTTAAAAGATGTAAAAAAAAGTTCCATTCTTGTCCCATTCTTGTTTTGTTTATACATAACAATGTTTTTTTTAAAATTTTATTGGTTTTTAAGATGAACATAGACAAACAAAACATAAAAACATCAAGCCATCTTCCATATATATATATACAGTGTGCTGGTTGGTTTACAAATTGTTTTGTGCTTTCATTTTGTTGTCTTCAATTACAATTACAGTGTAGATAATTCTCATATTTTCAATCAAGTATTAAATACATTAATATCATTGTTAATCAATCATTTGACTATACTTTTATTCATTCATGTTTTACAAAATAATTATATTTTACTAAAATTGTTTTGTGACAGTTCATATTATCATATCAAATCTATCCTACAATCATTTTGTAGATGTAATAAGAAAAGAATACATCTTTATATATTTATTATTTTCTAAGAATCTACATATTTCATTACCATGTTTTATATTCTAACCATTGCTAAAATAGTTCCCAGATTTTATAAAGTTGTTTATCATCTTGTTCTCTGATTTCAACAAGATTTCTCAATTCATTTCACCACATTCCAATATTTTCTTAATGATTTCCTCCTGTGATAGTATTTTCTCATTTTTCTGATTTTTAGCAAATACAATCCTAGCCACTGTTAATACATTTACAATAAGATATTTCAAGTCTTTACTATATATTTCAGGTAAAATTCCCAATAAAAATATCTCTGGTTTCAAATCTATATGTTTTTTGGTCATTTTTTCCAACCACGTGTGGATTTTAACATCTGCACAAGTCCACCACATATGGTAATATGAGCCAGGTGTCTGATGACATTTCCAACATTTTTCGGATTTATTCTTGAACATTTTTGCTATTCTTGTCGAGGGAAAATGCCACCTGTAAAACATCTTATACAAATGTTCTTTATATGCTGTTGACATTGTCATTTTATAATTTTGAGACCACAATTTTTGCCATTTCTCTAGGTCAATCCCATGTCCAAAATTCTTCCCCCAAGCAATCATAGTTTTTTTAACTTGTTCTTCTTCTAGTTTAATTTCTAATAAATATCCATACAATTTTTTAATCACTTTTTCATCAATACCTGTCAGATAAATTAGATAAATCTTATCTAAATCAGTCAGTTTATCATAGAAACCTTCTGTTTTAGAGTCTTTATCATATCTTGAATGTATTTGTGCATATTCATCTTTATACTTTGTTCCTCTAATTTTTGTACAGATTTAAGTTCACCCTTTTCATTCAATATTACACCATATTTGTTTGTTCCTTTTTATATATTATAGGATAAGAAAATGCTTCAATAGCTGACAGCCAGACTGGAATTTTCAAATAGCATTGTCTTTTAATCTTCTCCCAGTTTAACCACAGAGACTCCCATATATAATATCTTCCAAAATACTCCTGTGGTTTAGTTCCTTTATACCATAGAAAAGCATACCACCCCAACAACAGATCATGTCCTTCTCATGTCAACAATCTAGTATTTCTTAATGTTATCCATTCCTTAACTCACATCAAATTTGTAGCTTGGTAGTACAACTCCTAATAAGGCAAACCAAATCCTACTCTTATTCTAGCATCTTGCAAAAGCTTTAGCTTTATTCTCACTCTCTTACCTTGCCATATATATTCCAACACGATTTTATTTAAATCTGCAAAGTAATCTTTTCCAAGCCTAATTGGAATTGTTTGGAACAAATATAAAATTCTGGGTAGTATAGTATTGATTGTTGATATTCTTCCTATTAATGACAGTTGTAAATTTCCCCATTTCACCAAGTCTTAAATTATCTGCTGCTTAAGTTTGATATGTCACACTGCACCAACGGATGGAAAGAGGATGTAAAATGGAGAGAAACACTTGCCATCCATTGGTTAACGCGATGCATCCATTCTGTACTCACTGCGTCTGTTTTTCTTCCTCTCTATCCGTCCAGAATCCATCGACTGAGGTTCCATCCGCTCAAAAAGTTTTGAGCTGCTCAAAACTTTTTGAGCAGAAAATGTATTCAACGCATCCATTCTGCATCCGCAACGCATACGGGGAACATCCGTTCTGCATCCGTTGTCATCCGTTACGCATCTGCTACATACGCAAGGCATCCACTGCACATCCGCACAACTCAATCCGCTCCAGCGGTAAACGGATACAGGGAGAAAGTGAAACGGACGTGGAACGGACGTGCAGCGTTAGTAGCATGGACGTAGAAAGGATGAAAGCGGATGCAGCTCGCATAGAAAGCACATAAACAGAAAAAACGTTCGCAGAGGGGACCTATCTCGGATATTAAGGATATCTAGAGGATGCCTAGAGGATACAAAAGGACACCTAGTGGAAAACCTATATTGCCTATAAAAAGGGGGAGCAACTCACCTGGATCTCACTTTCAGTCCAGCAGCCCTGCTGTGCAGACCTCTGCAGCCTACATCTGGATCTTGCTCTTCCACAGCATCCATTGATGTCCACCATGGATTGTAACACAGTCCTTTTGGTAGCCACCATTGTTCTGCAACAGTGCGAAGCCATCTACAGGCTCTTTCAACTGTTCTACGGGAAGAAAAGGAGGCGTCCAAGAAGTGTCTGGCTCCGAAGATGGATCGGGAGAAGAGAGGAGTACGGACTGTACAACAAGCTGATGGTGGAGCTGAGGAACGAAGACCCTTGTGCATTCTAGAACTTCATGAGAATGCCTCCAGCCATGTTTGACGAAGTTGTGGAGCGGCTGAGACCCAGGTTGACCAAGCAGAACACCAACCTCTGGCCCAGCCTGGACCCTGGGCTCAAGGTGGCACTAACTCTGCGCCACCTGGCCTCAGGGAGCATGCAGTACGGCTGGAGGGTGCTACACAACACCATCAGCATTGTGGTCAGAGAAGTGGTTCAGGCCATCATCAAAGAATACCTGGAGGAGCTTCTCCAGTGCCCCTCCACTGAAGAAGGCTGGAAGAAAGTTGCAGAGCAGTGGTATCAGAAATGGAACTTCCCCCACACCGTTGGAGCCATAGATGGGAAGCACGTGGCCTGCAAAGCTCCAGCCAAGTTGGGGTCCACTTATTTCAACTACAAGGGCTTCTTCAGCATCATCCTCTTCGCCATGGTCGATACTGACTACAAGTTCATGTACATCGATGCTTCAGGCAATGGGTCAGCTTCAGATGCCCAGGTATAAAACGGAGGGGCTGGAACGCAACCTCATCATGAGCTTCCCAGATGCAGACCCCTTGCCCAACGACACGCAAGATGTGCCCTACTTCATCGTGGGGGATGACACCTTCTCCCTCACAACCTACCTCATGAAGCCCTATACTTCCAGATGCCTCACCCGTGAAGAGAGGATCTTCAACTACAGGCTGTCCAGGGCAAGGCGGGTGGTGGAGAATGCCTTTGGCATCCTGGCCAACAGGTTTCAGGTACTTCTCACCACCATGCAGCATCGCCCAGAGACCATGAGGAGGATCGTGGAAGCTTGCTGCATCCTGCACAATCTCATGCGCACCCGCTACCCAGTGTTGCAGAACAGGCTCATGGACCTCCAACAAGGCAATGGGGACATGGAGCCTGGTGAATGGAGGCAAGGGCGAAACCTGATAGACACTGAGGTTGTGCAAGGCCCCAATAGAGCCTCATGTGAAGGGAAGAAGCAGCGCAACCTCCTGAAACGCTGGTGCAACTCCCCAGCTGGAGCAGTGGAGTGGCAAGACAGGATGATAGATGATTAATGGATGCTTCCTTCAGCCTGTCTCATCGCACTGATGAGATTGGGCCATGTATGTTGGGTGGGCCTACAATGAACAGGGCATTTAATAAAGAGTTGTGTTTATGTGGATCAATGCTTACATTGTTATTGATAATGAAGGGCCAAAGGTGTGGCACCTGGGAGGGTGGACCATACAGTCCCACTATGCTTGCACTGGAGGTTTATCTATCCCACAGCTATCTTAACCCATCCCAAAGGTATCCCTGCCCATCCCACTGCTATCTTAACCCATCCCACAAGCATGCAAACGCTTAAACCATTTCTAAAAGTTTCCACCAAGACTTTATTTAATAAAATAAATGGAGCAAGTGTGTGAAGCAAAGATAATCTTGATTAATAACAAGCTGTAAAAGAAAAATGACCCAAGTCAAGTGTCCAAAGCAAAAATAAAGTCAACCCAGTCTCTGGCACTCTTCTCAGTCAGTCTGAGGCATTCCCATCGTCTCAGGGGTGAAGGGTCCAGGTGCTGTGGAGGTGGCTGCTGCTGGAGTGCTGGTCTGAGGCACCACTGGGGTGCCTGGCCCCGAGAGGACAACAGGGGACAGTGTGTTGAGGAAGCTTTCAGACAGCTGGCTCAGCCCCGTGATGTTGAGAGGTCCTTCCTCCATGAAATGGGTGTCAGCCCCAGTACCGATGACAGATATACTGAGGCCGGGCTTGGCTGTGGGGTGGAGGAAGGAGCAGTGTAGTGGGGCTGTCTGGTCTGCAGCTGGGTGAGGACTGGCGTTGGTGACATCTATGGTGTGGGTGGCATCTGTGGCGTGGGTGGCATCGGTGGCATGGGTGGCATGGGTGGCATCAGTGGCACCGGTGGCGTCCAATGAACATGTGCCTGGACTGGGAAGGACTGCTGCCTGTGTAGCTGGACCTCCTGGTAGCCTTGGTAGGTGAGGGCCTGTGGAAAGCCTTGGAAGGGGAATGTCATCACCTGGGGTGGAGGAGCAGACCTGGACTAGGTGGGAGCAGGTTCCTCTGGGTCTGGAGGGTTGTGAAGCAGATCGGTGATCCTGTCCTTCACCACCTGGTACTGGGGTTCCGCCATGTCCATGAGGGTCTGGTTCACATAGGTGAAGAAGGACTTGAGGTTGGAGGATGAGAGTCGGTGTGTACCAGCTGAGAGAGGAGATCTACGCTGCTCCTGATGGTGTCTCTTATCTCCAGCAGACAGTGTGGCTCTGTCCCTCCGGTTTGCCTCTCTGCCTTTCTGTGGGGGTGGATGCGGGTTGGGCTGTGGTGGAAGTGCCCTCTCCTTGCTCCCACTGTGTCAGGTGGTCCTCCACGCGCTCTGCCACGGGTAGTACAGCTGTCGGGGGGGGTCTCTGTTGTGGCACGCTCCACAGATACCTGCCTGGAGACAGGAGCTGACTCTCTGCCGGAAGAGGACTGGCTCTCAGGCTGCCTGAGTGAGAGGGTTGTGAGAGGGGCTGCTCCTCGGTGGCGGATCTCACCCTCCAGGAAGCTGCACTTGGCCATGACGTAGGTCTCTCTGTCCGTCAGCTTAACCGTGGCCTGGCCAGATTTCTTGAGGTGCAGCTTCCCGTACCAGATGTGCATGTGCTTCCACCATCCCAGGAGTACATCTGCAGTGTAGCCCAGGCTCTCTGCTCCTCCACGCCAGCAGCAGCAGCAGCAGCAGGAACAGTAGCAGCAAAAGCAGGACCAGCAGGACCAGCAGCAGCAGCAGCAGCAGCAGCACCAGGATCAGCAGCAGCAGAGTAAGTACCTTCAGGACCAGGAGCACCAGGAGCACCAGCAGGACCAGGAGCATGAGCAGGACCAGCAAGACCAGGAGCACCAGCAGGACCAGCAGGACAAGGAGCAGCACCCGCAGAGTAAGCACCAGCAGAAACACCACTGCCAGAAGCAGCATCAGCAGAGTAAGCACCAGCAGAAGCACCACCGCCAGAAGCAGCATCAGCAGAGTAAGCACCAGCAGAAGCACCACCACCATAAGCAGCAGCAGCAGCTCCTCCAGAAGCAGCAGCAGCAGAAGCCCAGCCCCAGAAGAGCAAGCCCGGGCTGCAGAAGCCCCAGCAGAAGCAGAGTGAGGGCCAGGGGGTGGGAGGGTGGCCCTGTCCCTCTTGCCAGGGCTGGCAGCAGATGGCAGAGGCTTTCTCTTCTTCCCCATGGTTGTTGGATTGTTGGCTGGCTGGCTGGCTGGCTGGCTGGCTGGAGCTGTGTCTGGCAGCAGGTCTTTCCTCTGAATGGTGACCTGCTTGGGAGCTGCTTCCCATTATATCCGCGGGGCTGACGCAATGCATCCTCCCCTCATGCACAGTGAATGCTAGGCATCCGCTAGGCTTCCGCTCTGTATCCGCTTCATCCGCTCGGCATCCGCTCTGCATCTGCTGTATCCGTTCCGCGTCTGCTTTGCTGTGGTCCCCCGGAAGCCTTGCGTATGTGCCATCCACTCTCATCCGCTTCCATCCGCTAGGCTTCCATGGAGCATCCGCTTTCCATCCGCCCTATGTCCTCCCCCCGTCCATTCCTTTCCGTGTTGTCCGCTCTGGTTATGCAAATTTTTGGCCCTTTTGAGAGCGGATAACAATGGATGGAACATTTTTTCTCATCTGCTGTGTCCTTTTTACAAACGTTTTGCATCCGTCAGCCAGTGTGACAGGGCCTTTAGCTTTAACACCTTGCTTACACAATAGCTCATAAATAAAATAGTAAGAGTAGGTAAGAGTCACAGAAACCATCCAAGATTTAGCCCCTTGGTTCATTGGTCAAGTTGATCAAGGAGATAAAAATTAAGTCCAGATGGAAGGACTGTTTAATAGTCCTTCCATCTGGATTTGATTTTTATCTCTCTTGACCAATTTTAGGTGTTTGCCTTGACTCTTTTTGCCCTTCCCCCTTGATCTGACTTATTTAGTGGGCTGGTGGCATTGTCTGAAGATGCTTGGCTCCCACTCTGAAAGTTAAGAATTCATCCTAGGTTCCAGCAGACATTTCTCTCCTAGGGCCTAAATAAAAAAAATCTGCTCTGAACTTTGTATATGCAGCAGGAAGGATATCTGGCCAATAAATGCTCAGCTCTATGTAATCACCCCAACTCTACTCCAAATTAAGAGTTACAAGGTTATAAAGAAGGAAGATGTTTTTGGTCTGTCTACATAAGATGTCCATATTTCTAATTGTATTAGATATTGCCTGGGGTTAAAGTCAAAGTGGGAATGGCCAAAATCAGATGTATGCATTCACAGACAAAAAAGTGTTTTGCCTGCTCAAAGTATAAAATAACAATTGCTACTTCGGGGAGACATTCAACTTTACTATTTCTGACCATCACTTTTCAAACCTTTTTGTAATAACAACTCAGATGCCATTGCTGAACTAGATTCTTGGGTACATTTCAGAAGTTATACCATGCTTTTATCTAATCAGAGTTTTCTATTGCTTGTGATTGCTTGGACTAGTACTTTCTGTTAGATGTTCCCAGGGATGCAGGACAACTCAAGCAATAAATCAATCAATGCAATAATAATGGAAGCAATCTTATTTATTCAACATGTTGAGGGGCTTTTCTTTTGTCTTTGCAAATGTCTCCCATTTATAATAACCTGTGACACTTGTTCGTATTTCACTCGATTTTAGTTTTAATTTCAAAAAAAAAGCTTGCATACTGCAAATCATGCAATAAATCATTTTTTCCAAGAACAGCACAGGTAAACATCTTTCATTTGTTAACAACCCTCCAAAACTATCTGGGCCCGACAGATTATTAACATCATATGTTATCATCTTAGCTACCAAGAGGAATGAAAATGATTAAAAGGAAGAAAAGAAAGAAAATAAAAGGTATGTTAAATTCAAAGAGCAAAATTAGAACTCCTTCCTAAACATTCTTCAAAGTAAATTAGTCTTAACTCCTAATCAGTTATATGTCACTTTCTATTCAACTCATTTGCTATTTTCAGCATCAGGAAACAGCAGGAAAGCAGGTAGGAGAAAGGGAAGGATGATATCACTGGACTTTAAACTAAAAACTCTTTTTTTTTTAATTTTTATTGGTTTTTAAAACAAACATAAACAAACAAAACATAAAAACATCAGGCCATCTCCCATATATGTTTATACAGTGTGCCGGTTAGTTTACAAATTGTTTTGTGCTTTCATTTCATAGTCTTCAATTACAATTACATTGTATATGATCTCGTATTTTCAATCCAATATTAAATACATTAATAGCATTATTAATCAATCATTTGACTATACTTTTATTCATTCATACTTTAAGCCCATGTCACACTGCCCAACGGATACAAAAAGGACACAGTGGACGAGCAAAATGTTCCATCCATTGTTATCCGCTCTCAAAAGGGGCAAAAATTTGCATAAATGGAGCGGATAACATGGATGCGGAGAGGACGCAGGGCGGATGCAAAGCGGATGCGGAACGGAAGCCTAGCGGATGGAAGCGGATGGGAGCAGATGGCACATCCGCAGGGCTTCTGGGGGGCCTCAGTGAAGCAGACACAGAACGGATACAGTGGATGCAGAACAGATGCCAAGCGGATGAAGCGGATGCACAGCGGATGCACAGTGGATGCACAGCGGAAGCCTAGCAGATGCCTGGCGTTAATTGTGCATGCGGGGAGGATACATTGCATCAGCCCCACGGATATAACGGAAACAGCTCGGAAGCAGGTCGCCATTCAGAGGAAAGACCTACTGCCGGACGGATTGGCTGCCTTGCCTGCCGTGCCTGCATGTCTGCCTGCCAGCCTTGCTGCCAGCCTTGTTGCCTGCCTTGCTGCCAGCCTTGCTACCAGCCTCCCTGCCAGCCTCCCTGCCAGCCTTGCTGGCTGCATGCCTGCCAGCCTTCCTGCCAGCCTTGGTGCCTGCGTGCCTGCCAGCCTGCCTGCCAGGCTCCCTGCCAGCCTTGGTGCCTGCCTCCCTGCCAGCCTTCCTGCCAGCCTTGGTTCCTGCCAGCCTCCCTGCCAGACAGCAACCCCACAACCATGCGGAAGCACAGCAAGCCACAGCCATCTGCTGCCAGCCCTTGCAAGAGGGACAGGGCTACCATCCCACCCCCTGACCCTCACTCTGGTTCTGCTGGGGCTTCTGCAGCACGGGCTCGCTCTTCTGGGGCTGGCGCTTCTGTTGCTTCTGCTTCTGCAGGAGCTGATGACAAGCACTCCAGCACCAGCCACCTCCACAGCACCTGGACCCTTCACCCCTGACACTGAGCGACCAAGAGGAGTGCCAGAGACTCATTTTTGTCTTATAGATTGTTGTTAATAAAGTCTATTTTTGATTCACACACTTGCTTCATTTCTTTTTTTTAACAAAGTCTTGCTGGAAACTTTTAGAAATGGTTTAAGACTTTGCATGCTTGTGAGATGGGTTAAGATAGCAGTGGGATGGGTTGAGATAGCTGTGGGATGGGCAGGGATAACTTTGGGATGGGTATTAGCTGTGGGATAGATAAACCTCCAGTGCAAGCATAGTGGGACTGTTTGGTCCACCCTCCCAAGTGCCACACCTATGGCACTTTATTATCAATAATAATGTAACAATTATCCACACATGTCAACATAAACACAACTCTTTATTAAACACCCTGTTCATTGTAGGCCAACCAAACATACATGGCCCAATCTCATCCGTGTGATGAGACAGGCTGAGGCTCTGTTGGGGCCTTGCACATCCTCAGTGTCGATCAGGTTTCGCCCTTGCCTCCATTCCCCAGGCTCCATGTCCCCATTGCCTTTGCTGGAGGTCCACGAGCCTGTTCTCCAAGACTAGGTAGCGGGTGCGCATGAGATTGTGCAGGATGCAGCAAGCTTCCATGATCCTCCTCACGGTCTCTGGGTGCATGCTGCATGGTGGTGAGAAGTACCTGGAACCTGCTGGCCAGGATGCCAAAGGCGTTCTCTACCACCCACCTTGCCCTGGACAGCCTGTAGTTGAAGATCCTCTCTTCACGGGTGAGGAGTCTGGAAGTGTAGGGCTTCATGAGGTAGGTTGTGAGGGAGAAGGCGTCATCCCCCACGATGAAGTAGGGCACATCTTGTGTGTCGTTGGGCAGGGGTTCTGGATCTGGGAAGCCCACGATGAGGTTGCCTTCCAGCTCCTCCTTGAGGTGACTGGCGTTGTATACCTGGGCATCTGAAGATGAACCATTGCTTGAAGCATCGATGTACATGAACTTGTAGTCAGCATCGACCATGGCAAAGAGGATGATGCTGAAGAAGCCCTTGGAGTTGAAATAAGTGGACCCCGACTTGGCTGGAGCTTTGCAGGCCACGTGCTTGCCATCTATGGCTCCAACGGTGTGTGGTAAGTTCCACTTCTGATACCACTGCTCTTCAACTTTCTTCCAGCCTTCTTCAGTGGAGGGGTACTGGAGGAGCTCCTCCTTGTATTCTTCGATGATGGCCTGCACCACTTCTCTGACCACAATGCTGATGGTGTTGGATGGCACCCTCCAGCCGTACTTCATGCTCCTGTAGGAGGTCCCTGAGGCCACGTGGCACAGAGTTAGTGCCACCTTGAGCCCAGGTTCCAGGCTGGGCCAGAAGCTGGTGTTTGCCTTGGTCAACCTGGGTGTCAGCTGCTGCACAACTTCATCAAACATGGCTGGAGGCATCCTCATGAACTTTTGGAATGCACGAGTGTCTTCATTCCTGAGCTCCACCATCAGCTTGTTGTACAGTCCATCCTCTGCTCTTCTGGCGAACCATCTTTGGATCCAGACTCTTTTTGGGTGGCTCCTTTTCTTCTCGCAGTAGAGTTCACCCAGCCTGCAGATGGCTTCGCACTGTTGCAGAACGATGGTGGCTGCCAAAAGGACTTTGTTACAATCCACAGTGGACATGACTGGATGCTGTGGAAGAGGAAGAGCCAGATGAAGGCTGCAGAGGTCTGCACCGCTGGGCTGCTGTTCTGAAAGTGAGATCCAGATGAGTTGCTCCCCCTTTTTATTGGCAGTATAGGTGTCCCTTTGCATCCTCTAGGCATCCTCTAGGCATCCTCTAGACATCCTTAATATCCGAGATAGGTCCCCTCTGCGAACGTTTTTTCTGTTTTAAAAGCTTTGTTTCCATTCTGCATCCGCTAGGCATCCGTTCTGCATCCGTTCCACTTCCTCCCTGCGTCCGGGCGGATGGAGTTCCACGGATGCGTCGCGGACGCCTAGTGGATATAGCAGATGCGTAACGGACGCGTAATGGATGCCTAGCGGATGTAGAACAGACGAACTGGATACATTTTCCAAGCAAAAGTTTTGGGCAGCCCAAAACTTTTGGAGCGGATGAAACATCCATAAACGGATGCTGGACGGATAGAGAGGAAGCCAAACGGAGGCAGTGAGTGCATCGCATTTTCGAATGGATGGCAAGGTTTTTTGTCCATTTTACATCCTCTTTGCATCCGTTGGTTCAGTGTGACATGAACTTTAGGAAATAATCATATTTTACTTAATTTATTTTGTGACAATTCATATTATCATCCCAAATCTATCCTAAAATCATTTTGTAGATATAATAAGGAAATAATACATCTTTATATATTTGGTATTTTCTGAAAGTCTACATATTTTGTTGCTATATTTTATTGTCTAACCATTGAGAGAATAGATCACAAATTTTGTGAAATTGTTCATCATCTTGTTCTCTAATTTCAAATGTCAATCCACTCATTTCAGCACATTCCAATATTTTCTTAATGATTTCCTCCTGTGATGGCATTTTCTCATTTTTCTGATTTTTAGCATATACAATCCTAGCCACTGTTAATACATTTACAATCAGGTATTTCAAGTGTTTACTATATATTTCAGGTAAAATTCCCAATAAAAATATCTCTGGTTTCAAATCTATATGTTTTTTGGTCATTTTTTCCAACCACGTGTGGATTTTAGTCCAGTATTTTTTAGCATCGGCACAAGTCCACCACATATGGTAATATGAGCCAGGTGTCTGATGACATTTCCAATTTTTTTTGGATTTATTCTTGAACATTTTTGCTATTCTTGTTGAGGGAAAATGCCACCTGAAAAACATCTTATACAAATGTTCTTTATATGCTGTTGACATTGTCATTTTATAATTTTGAGACCACAATTTTTGCCATTTCTCTAGGTCAATCCCATGCCCAAAATTCTTCCCCCAAGCAATCATAGTTTCTTTAACTTGTTCTTCTTCTAGTTTAATTTCTAATAAATATCCATACAATTTTTTAATCATCTTTTCATCAGTACCTGTCAAAATCTTATCTAAGTCAGTCAATTTATCATAGAAACCTTCTGTTTTGGAGTCTTTATCATACCTTGAATGTATTTGCGCATATGAAAACCAATTCATCTTTATACCTTGTTCCTCTTATTTTTGTATAGATTTAAGTTCACCCTTTTCATTCAATATTTCACCATATTTAACTTTTTATTCCTTTTTTATATTATAGGATAAGAAAGTGCTTCAATAGTCGATAGCCAGACTGGAATTTTCAAATAACATTGTCTTTTAATCTTCTCCCAGTTTAACCACAGAAACTCCCGTATGTAATGTTTTCTAAAGTACCCCTGTATTTTAGTTCCTTTGTACCATAAAAAATCATGCCACCCCAACAACAATGCCAACAATCTAGTGTTTCTTAATGTTATCCATTCCTTAACCCACATCAAATTTGTAGCTTGGTAATACAACTCCCAATTAGGCAAACCAAATACTCCTCTTATTCTAACATCTTACAAAAGTTTTAACTTTATTCTTGCTTTCTTACCTTGCCATATATATTTCAATACAATTTTATTTAACTCTTCAAAGTAATATTTTCCAAGCCTGATTGGAATTGTTTGGAACAAATATAAAATTCTGGGAAATATATTCATCTTGATTGTTGATATTCTCCCTATTAATGACAGTTGTAAATTATCCCATTTCACCAAATCTAGCGCCGTCAGCTGTTTAAGTTTGATATGATTATTCTGTTTCAATGTACTGCATCTTGCTGTCAAATGTATCCCCAAGTACTTGATCTTGTTCGTGACCTGAATTTTCAGTAAGTCTGCCAGCTCTTCCTTTTGTCTTGATAGCATATTCTTTGTCAAGAATATGTTCTGACCTCTTATCTTTCTTTATTTTCAAACCAGCCACTTTTCCATATGTCTCTATCTTTTCCATCAATTTTTGATGCTGTTTCCGGTGGTCTTCTAAAAAACCTAAAGAGACCTAAACCAGATCATCTGCAAAGGCTTGCAACTTAAATTCTTCCTTTTTAATTTTCATCCCTGTTATATTATTTTCATCTCTAATATTTCATTTAGCACTTCCAAAGTTAACACAAACAGCAAAGGGGGCACCCTTGTCTTGTTCCTTTTCTTATATCAATAGAGTCTGTCAGTTCTCCCTCTATCATTATCTTTGCCGTTTGCTTATGATATATACCATGTTTCCCACAAAATAAGGCCAGGCCTTATTTTTTTTTTGACCTCTGAAAAAACGGTTAGGCCATCTTTTCGGAAGTGACTTAATTCCCCCCCCCCTTTGCAACCTCGGGTGGGCAGGCGGCAAAGGCTTGGTTGTTGACCTCAGTATTGGTGGGGCACTTCGTATTGGGAGACCTTCTGCCGTTGCTTTACCTTCTCCCTGTGCTGCCGTGGCGTTTAGAGCAACACTGCGGCATTTGGCGCAGCCATGCGCAGCCAGCCAGAGCTCCTCCCTGCAACCAGAGCCTGGCAGAGACATTTGGCTTCAGGCACTCCTGTCGCTGCCTTCTCTTTGCTTTGGAAGGCAAAGCCAGTTCTTTTAAAAATGACACCTCCCCTGCCTGAGAGGGCAGCCCAACCCCATGTGGGGAGGCGAATCTCCCATTGTGCAGCACAGGATTGACCCACCCCAGGAGAAGCGCCCAGCATCCATCCCTGCCTGGTACCGGGCAGAGCATGAAGAGTTTCACGTGGGGCGCCCAACACAGCTAACAGGCGAGCCCTCCTGCCCGGCAGCGGAGCTCTCATTAAGGCAGCGAGCAACTCCTTGGCTTCCTTCCCAAGTCCCTCTAGCCCAAACCCGAGAGGCTGCCTGAGGCAATGATAGCACCTACCCATCCATGGACAGGGAGGCGAGGCAACAGTAGCACCGCTTCCCTGGCCGGCGGATCTGGCAGAGAGAGCCCAAAGCCGCCCGTTCTTTCCACCCCTCGCCCAGCCTGTCCCCATTCCCATGCATCTTCAAATGCGCCGGCAGCTCCAAACACTGCAGCAGCATGGACATTGGTGCTCACTCAGCCTGCACCACATTGTCCTCCGAGTTGAGCCCCACCAAGTGAGCGCCGATGCCCATGCCACTGCAGCGTTTGGAGCTGCTGGTGCATTTGAAGATGCATGAGAATGGGGACAGGCTGGGCGAGAGGTGGAAAGTACGGGCGGCTTCAGGCTCTCTCTACCAGACCCGCCAGCCAGGGAAGCGGCGCTACTGTTGCCTCGCCTCCCTGTCCATGGATGGCTGGGTGCTATCATTGCCTCAGGCAACCTCTCGGGTTTGGGCTAGAGGGACTTGGGAAGGAAGCCAAGCTCATGTCGGCCTGGTTCTTTGGTTGTCAGGCAGGTGGGCAACCACGGCTTGCTTTCCCAGCTCTGCCCAGCCCGCAGGGCTCTGGCGGGATGAGCAGAGGGTCTGGCAGAGAAGTGCTCACTGCCTTGGTGAGGGCTCGCCAGTTGTGCAGGTACCCCAGGTGAAGCTCTTCACGCTCTGCCCAGTGCCAGGCAGGGATGGCAGCTGGGCGCTTCTCCTGGGGTGGGCCAATCCTGTGCTGCCCATCTGGGGAGGAAATTCACCCCCCCACATGGGATTGGGCTACCCTCTCGGGCAGGGGAGGTGTCATTTTTAAAAGAACTGGCTTTGCCTTTGAAGGCAAAGGGAAGGCAGTAACAGGAGTGCCTGAAGCCGAGTGTCTCCACTGGGCTCTGGTTGCAGGGAGGAGCCCTGGCTGGCCATGCATGGCTGCACCAAATGCCGCGGTGTTGCTCTAAATGCCGCAGCAGCACAGGGAGGAGGTAAAGCAATGGCGGAAGGTCTCCTGATACGAAGTGCCCCACCAATGCCAAGGTCAACGCAGGCAGCACCATGTCCGGGTATGCAACAAAAGTACTTCCTAATTCCCCCCCCCCCCCTTTCCCCCAATTTCACATGTGTTATATAGGCCTTAATTTGAGGGGAGGGCTTAATTTTATTTTATGGCTATAAAGCATGCTTTCTTTGTAAATCTGATGTGAACTTCTCTTGGTAGGCTATTTCTCATTGTGTATCTTGTGAAGACTCGATATATCTCATCTATTCCATCCATCATCTTCTCTTCAGTTATTTCCAAAGCTTCAGCCAATATTTCTATCATTATCTCAGCTAGATTTTATCCTTTTTCTTCCTCTTTGTTTTGGAATCTAAGATAAAATTCTGATCTGTCCATCTCCCATCTTAGCATACCATTTTTATCTTGTTCAACCACAGTTAATCTGTTATCTATGTCTCCAATCTCCTTGTCTCTCTGTTTGTCTTCTTCAATTTTTAGTTGTCTCTCATCATACTTCATCATCATTTGTTGGATGTTCTCCACTTTTTCATTGGTTTTCCCTGTTCTTTGTTCAATGTTCTCTGTTCTTTGTTCAATGTTCTCTATTCTCTTTTCACTATTCTCTGATCCTGTTTGAATGTTTTGAATTCCTTGCATAATCATCTGCAGGGTCACCTTTTCTTTTTCTTGTTCTTTCTCTTGCCTTAACATTATCTGTATTGAATGTTATCCTCCAGATGGTGGAGAGGAGGGAGTAGAATTTGAAGAACCAGGAGCTGTTAATTTCCTACTCATTTCAAACAATTCAAAATCTTCAGGTTCTTCTCGACCTTAATCCAATTGTGAAATAACCAATTGCAATTCCAAATAAAAATAGTAGGGCAAAAGAAGCCAAATAGTAATAATAAAAATAATAAATAAAATAAAATAAAATAAAATAAAATAAAATAAAATAAAATAAA
>BLBF01013025.1:0-31726 GCA_015471245.1 Laticauda colubrina | reverse complement strand
TTCTTTCTTTCTTTCTTTCTTTCTTTCTTTCTTTCTTTCTTTCTTTCCCTCTCTCTCATTCCGTCTCTCTGTCCCTTCCTTAACCTATCTATCTATTTTCTGCCCAGGCAGGTGTGGCCTAATCTGTCAAAGGCTTGGGCTAATCCTGCATCACCCCGTTTCCCCTTTCAGAAGCCCCGATCCTTAATCTCCCCATTTCCTCCCCCACGACTGCCTCTTTCATCATCCCATGACCATGACTTTATCTTCCTCCCAAGGCTGGCTGCCAGGGAAGGCAAGCTGGGGCTGAGCCGTTGTTGTTGCTAGGCTCCCCGCTAACCCACATCACCCTTGTCATGAATACCTGTAGCCACCGCGTGTTTTTTGGTGTGCTGGACTGAAGCCACACTGAAAAAATCATGCTCCGGCTGGAGTTTTTTTGCAGTGAAAATAACCAACCTCTGGCTTTGCTCTCCTTCTCCAACACGCTTCTGCGGCCACATTCTAGGCACCGGCCTCGCAGGTCCATCCCATTGAGCCCGCTGCACTGGAAGGACTTGCCCATGCAAGTCTGAGCAAAGTGATGCAGCAGGTAATGGGGTGAGCCTGTATGGCCAGTGCCTAGGAGTGACGGCAGTGGCGCATTGAAGCAGAAGAGCAAAGTTGGAGGTCGGTAATTTTCGCTGCAAAAAGCCTCCAGACACTGTATGTCTTTTCAGTGCAGCTGGACTGCAGCTGCACCAAAAAAACCCACACAGGGTCTGGCTGCTTTTTGCAGCAAAAATGATTGACCTCCGGCTTTGCTTGCTCCACTTCTCCAACGTGCCCCTGTGGCTGTCAGCGATTGTCACGCATGCACAACAAGGACTGACTGGGCAGGGAATGGAGGAGCTGGTGGAGAGGAGCAGGGCCAGCCAGGGGCCCATTTTATTGGTTCTCCAAACTACCGGGAATGGTAATGAACCGGTAGAATCCCACCCCTGAATTGCATCCTGCGAGGGGAGGGGCCCACCTCCAGCACTCTCCTGTCACCTGTTAGGGGCCCCCTGCCATCTGCCTTGCCTCTTAGTGCCCCCCTAAGGCACCCACAGCCCCCCAGGGGGTGGTACTGCCCACTTTGGGAACCACTGTTCTAGGGTGTTAGCTATTCTTGCCAGCTTAGTATCATCTGAAAATTTGTAAACTTCACCAGATTCAGTCCAAACCTGAACTCATTCGCTAGTCAATAGAGTTGCCTTCTTTGATTTTTGAAGACAAGGAATAAGCAAACTTGAGGCTATCAGCACCACAATCCCCAGCACTCAATGGATCTATCTCCAGGTTTATGGAGAAAATAAATATGGAGGAGACACAAAAGGACCATCATCTACGTCCTAAAGAATTGTCATCCCGGATCCCAGGTTCTCTCAATTAGTTTAGAACCTTGTTCCATATCTTCGCATCTGAAGGACATTTTCTTCATTACTAGTGAAGCCTCGCAACCAGTCGGTCAGGCTTTGTGAAACAACTCGCTCTACAGCATTGGAAGATTAAGGACGATGTCCCACTGGATGACGGATGCAAAACGTATGCAAAAAAGACACAGCGGACGAGCAAAATTTCAGGGGTGGCTCCATCTGTTGTTATCCACTCCAAAAAGTGGCCAAAATTTGCATAAACAGAACGGAAAGGAATGGACGGGGGTAGTATGTAGCGGGGATGTTAAACGGATGTTCATAGGAAGCCTAGCAGACGGAAGCGGATGGAAGCAGATGGAGGCGGATGACACATCCACAGGCGTTCCGGGGAGAATAGCGAAGCGGACACATAGCGGAAGGGGCGGATGCATAGCGGATGATGCGGATGCATCACGGACGCCTATAGGAAGCAAAGCGGATGTATAGCAGATGTATATCAGATGCAAAGTGTTCACTGCGCATGCGGGGAGGATGAATTACATCAGCTCCATGGATATAAAAGGATGCAGCTCGCATGCAGTCAGCATTCAGAGGAAAGACGTGTTGCCACAGACATCTTCAAATAACACCATGGTTCATCAGTCAGGGAAGAAGAGAAAGCCTGTGCCTACTCCTGCCAGCCCTGGCAAGAAGGACAGAAACACCATCCCACCCCCTGGCACTGACTCTGAAGCTGCTGGTGCTGCTGGTGCTTCTGCTGCTGGTGCTTCTCCTGCTGCTGGTGCTGCTGGTGCTTCTCCTGCTGCTGCAGCTACTGCTACTGCTGCTGCTGCTGTGGTGGACCAGCCCCAAGGCCTTCAAAGCCATGCTGCTCAAGCCCCTGAAGGCACTGCTGCTGGAGCCCCTGCCAGAGGGAGGAAGAGGCAAGGGAAGGAGAAGGGAGAGAGTAAACAGTACACTGTTTCCGAGGAGCATGAGGAGGAGGTGCTGGAATGGCTGAGGGAGAACGAGTACCTGTGGAGAAAGGGCCACAGACACCCAGAAGAAGCAGGCAGCTTGGAGAGACAAGACAGAGAGCCTGGGCTACACTGCAGATGTACTCCTGGGATGGTGGAAGCACATTCACACCTGGTATGGCAAGCTATACCTGAAGAAATCTGGGCAGGCCGCTGTCATGTTCACTGACCGGGAGATGTACGTCATGGCCAAGTGCAGCTTCCTGGAGGGAGAGGTCCACCACCAAGGAGCAGCCCCTCTGACACCCCTCTCCCTCAGACAGCCCACAGAAAGGCAGTCTTCTTCCATCCAGAAGACAACTGCCCTGTCCAGGCAGGTGTCTTCGGAGGGCCCTGTCAGCCTTCAAGACCTTCTACTGTTGCTTTGCATCTTTCAGCTGTCATAAGAAACGGGGGGAGGGGAGGATGGGATGAATCTGGGAAGTGAGCTGGAGGTGTTACATTTTCTGTTGTGTAAATGAAGGGGGGAAAGCATACTTCAGAGTTAGGTTTCTATTTCTCGCATAGCTTTCTTTTCTCTGCGCAACTGCAACCCGTTATCAAAGTATGCCAAGGTCAACGGACAGAGGCCTCATCATCACCTGAAGATGCCCACATGATCATGTTCACAATTTCTAATTGGAAGTTTCATCTGAACTATTGGGGGTGGGAACACTTCCATCACTTTGTATATGTGATTTATGCGCCAAATTTCTCAGATTCAGAATTCTCTGGTTGCTACCACTTCACTTTCAATAAAAGATAACTTTTCTCTAAAGTAAAGAGTCTAAGTATTTCTTTCTTGAATTTTGAATGGAGCACCGCCTGACTGGACCCACGGCAAAGACCCCCCTGACAGCTGCACTCCCCATGCCGGAGGACTTGGAGGATCCCCTGTCACAAATGGAGCAAGAAGTGGCAGCCACCAGAGACCAACCCACTCCCACCCCCACCCCCAGCTCCACAAGATGCAGACAAAGAGGCAGAGTGGGGGGCCAGAGCCACACTCTCCTGTTGGAGATCAGGGACACAATCAAGACCAGCACAGAACTTCTCTCTCAGCTGGTCCACAGCGACATACCATCCTCAGACCAGAAGCCCTTCATTACCTATGTGAGCCAGACCCTCATGGACCTGCCCGAGGTCCAATACCAGGTGATGAAGAAAAAGATCACAGCACATATGCACAACCCTCAAGGTTCAGCTGAACCTGCTCCAACCCAGTCCAGGTCTGTTCCACCTCCCCACATGATGTCACTGCCTTTCCATACCTTTCAACAGCCCCTCACCAACCAAGGCTACGACTACCAGGACTTCCCACAGCAGAAGCAGAACTTCCCAGTCCAGTCCCAGGTCCATCGCACACCACAGACCCCACACCTCACCCAGCTGCAGACCAGACAGCCCCACTACACTCCTCCTTCCTCCACCCCACAGCCAAGCCCGTCAACAGACAATCTGTCATCAGTCTTGTGCCTGACATCTCAGGTACTTGATGAAGGGCCTCTCAACCTCTCGGGACTGAGTCAGCTCTCTGAGACCTTCCTGAACATACCATCCCCTGTTGTACTCTCGGGACCAAGCACCCCAATGGTGCCTCAGACCAGCACTCCAGCCACAGCCACCCCCACAGTCCCTGGCTGCTTAACAGCTGAGACCATGGACATGCCTCAGAGTGACTGAGAATAGTGCCAGAGACTGAGTTGTTACCTGTTCACTTTATCTTTGCTTAAGACACTTTACTTGGTTCATTTTGCTATTTTAATAAAGTCATACAGTTTACTTAAAACAGTTATTAATAAAGGTTATCTTTGCTTCACACACTTGGTTCATTTTTTTACTTAATAAAGTGTTGGTGAAAAATTTGAAAAAATGGTTAATCCTTTGCATGCTTGTGGGATGGGTAAGGATAGCTGTGGGATAGAGAAACCTCCAGTGCAAGCATAGTGGGACTGTATGGTCCACCCTCCCAGCTGCCACACATATGGCCCTTTTTTATCAATAACAATTTATTCATTGATCAACACATTTCAAAATAAACAAAGCTCTTTAATAATGCCCTATTCATTGTAGGGCCACTCAACATACATGGCACAATCTCATCAGTGTTATGAGACAGGCTCAAGGAAGCATCCATTAACCATCTATCATTCTGTCTTGCCACTCCACTGCTCCAGCTGGGGAGTTGCACCAGTGTCTCAGTAGGTTGCGCTGCTTCTTCCCTTCATATGAAGCTCTGTTGGGGACTTGTACATCCACAGTGTCTATCAGGTTTAGGCTGATATCAGGCTCCATGTCCCCATTCCCTTGTTGACGGTCCACAAACCTGTTCTGCAACACTGGGTAGCGGGTGCACATGAGATTGTGCAGGATGCAGCAAGCTTCTACGATGCTTCTCACAGTCTCATCCTTGAGGTCACTGGCATTGTATACCTGGCTATTTGAAGCTGACCTGTTGCCTGAAGCATCGATGTACATGAACTTGTAGTCAGCATCAACCATGGCAAAGAGGATGATACTGAAGAAGCCCTTTTAGTTGTAATAATTGGACCCTGAGTTGGCTGGAGCTTTGCAGGCCACGTGCTTCCCATCTATGGCTCCAACGGTATGGGGAAAGTTCCACCTCTGATACCACTGTTCTGCAAATTTCCTCCAGCCTTCTTCAGTGGTAGGAGAATGGAGGAGCTCCGCCACGTATTCTTCGATGATGGCCTGCACCACTTCTCTGACCACTTTGCTGATGGTGTTGTGTGGCACCCTCCACACATACTGCATGTTTCTGTATGTGGTTCCAGAGGCCAGGTGCCGCAGAGTCAGTGCCACCTTCAGACCAGGGTCCAGGTTGGGATGCTCGGCTTAGTCAACCTGGGTCTCAGACGCTCTACAATTTCGTCAAACATGGCTGGTGGCATCCTCATGAAATGCTGGAATGAACGATTGTCTTCATTCCTCAGCTCCACCATCAGCTTGTCATACAGTGCAAACTCCATTCTTCTCCCAATCCATCCTCAGATCCACACAGCTCTTGAACGTCTCCTTCTTCTCCTTCCGTAGAAAAGGTGAAACAGTCTGAACAGGGCTTGGTTCTGGTGTTGAATGATCTCAGCTACCATAAGGACTGTGTTATGATCTATGGTGGAGAACAATGGATGATGTGGAAGAGCAAGACTAAGGGTGAAGAGGTCTGTACACCACGGCTGCTGGACTCATACTGAGATCCAGGTGATTTCCTCCCCCTTTTTATAGGAAATATCAGTTGTCTGGTAGGTGTCCTTCCACATACTCTAGACATACTGCAGACATCCTAAATATCCGAGATACGTCCCATATACAAACGTTTTCTCCGTTTTAATGCTTTATATACGAGATGCATCCATTTATATTCTTTCTATTTCCATGCTACTAATGCTGTGTGGACGTTCCATGCACCTTTTCTTTCCTCCCTCTTTCTGTTTTCAGCTGGAGCAGATGTGAGTTGCGAGGAAGTCCAGAGGATGCCGAGAGGATACAGCGGACGTTTAATGGGCGATAATGGACATAGAACGTTTGTTGCCCGTAAATGTCGCAGATGTACATCGTACGCGGTGGAAAGTTCATCCGCTCAAAAAATTTTGTGCAGCTCAAAACTTGTTGTGCGGATGAAATCTCAGTGGACGGATGCTTGATGGATAGAGCGTATGAAACACGTATGCAATGAGTACACAACGGATGCATCGTGTTTTCCAACGGATGGCAAGCTTTTTTGTCCATTTTACATCCTCTTTGAATCCGTTGGTGCAGTGGGACATGGGCTAAAGGGCTTGAAGGAGATGAAAGAAAACAAACATTGCTTCCAGTTGACGTCTGCACGCTGACTAGTTTAGCTTGATGAGGGGGGAATACAAACACTTCATTACATACCCACAATCAGCAATGCAGCATTAATGAAGAGGAACATCATACTAATAAATTCATAAAGACAGCTTTTGGCAGGGAGGGTAAATAAATGAAGAGAGAGCAACTGCAGGAACTGGAAGAGTAAAGGGCAGTTGGGAATCGTGGCTTAGTTAGTATGTAGCCCATAGAATTATAGTGTTAATCGGGTAATTGGGACACGAGTGCAGGGCGGAGATAGACAGCAATTAGGTGGGTGGGGTGAAGGGATAAATTACACTGAAAGATGATTGATTTCAGTGCTAACCTTGTTCAGTTTAACTGTGCTTGCCAGTTACTGTACTAGGAACAATAAAAAGAAAAAAGAATACAAACCCATCTGTTTGCAATTTTTTACCTAGGATTCACAGAACCACGGCTAAGACAGTCGAAGAAAACCATCACCCCCCTCCACATTCAATTCTCAGTGAAGGTTACCCACCATGGTGATTAGGTTTAGCCCAGTGAAAATGATTCCTAAAGCTTTGGAAAACAGAGAAAAGACACCAATATTTTACATACTTTGTTGTGCAACTTTAGCCTTGAAAGAGCATCTTGGTTGATAATAACTCTCCCTCTTTTAAATCTTCCTGGGATCTGAAAAATGAAATCCATCTTGGGGAGAACCTTCCAGGTCCTGATGATTTCCTGCTATGTCTCCATTTTGGTCCAAGTACAGTTTCCTCTCAGAAAGATTCCAAAACTCATTCTTCGCCAGAAAGGGATGAAACTAAAATGGAAACTCTAGGAATGTTAAAAGCCAAAATTCTGCTTTCTTACCTCATTCATATATGAATTTTTTATATTCATTTGACCTGCAAATATTATCAGTTGGGAGAACAAGAGTTAACATTATCTTCAAAAGGCAAAACACCCTAAAGATTTAGCCAAGTACATTATTAATATTTTTAAAATTAGCAGTTTTTAATATCAAAATACTCTATATCAGTCATGACACCTTCTCTTAGGAACATAATCCTCTGAGTGATCTTTGGAATATTATGACATGATTAAATTGGCCAAAGCTATTTTGCCCTCAGAAGGTTCTTCTGCATCTCCTTTGGGTACTTTCAAAAAAGTTACTAACTTTGAGGGATCCTTGTTGTCAGGACCTGCCATGGCTGCAGCCTCCAACCCTCCAGCCTCTCTTGGACCTCCTTGCTTTTCGTCCTCCTCGATCTGGAGGAATAGGCAGCATTCAAGGCCTGGACCAGAGTCTGAATGATACTGTACAAATGGGCATAATTTGTGATTCTGATCCTGTTCCTTTTCTGCTGGGTGTCCAGTGGGGTTTTTGGGGTGCATCTTCTGCGGCCTTTGACAGAAAAGACGTGCTTAGAAGAGAGCAATGAAAATAATGATCTTCAACCTGGGGTTCCAAAAATAAATTGGGTTCAAATGAAATATATACGTGCTTAGATTTCATCTGCGAATGAAAAGCCCAAATACTATGGACAAATTTGAGAAGTTTGTGCCTTTGAATTACAAAATGGCCCAAGAGTGTCAAGATCCAGACTTTCCCTTCAATGGGTCCTGGCAAACGCCTGAGTGCTAAATGGAAAGGAAGAATTGTGGCCCAAAGGGAATCATATTCTACAAAGTGAACAAAGACATTGACTTGTCTCCACTTTGAGAGGCCTTCCCTGAGGGATGCTGTATATCCAGTTGTTGAGAACTGTTGTGATATAACAACACAAATTCCATTCTGGACAAGCATAGGAGGGAAAGCCTTCATGAAATGTGCTCCCTCCTCTGTGCCTGAGGCAAAGAGACCAATCAAGGTCCATCTGAAGTGGAGCAGCAGCTGGACAATTATTGGATAGTGGAATCCTTCTGCGGGGAGTATCTGGTGGAAAAAGGGGAATTTGCTTTTATCACACAGAGTCTCTGAAACGCGTTCAACGCTGATCTGAAAAAGCAATGAAAAATGCTGTGTTATATTTGGGGTCAGATCAAATACAAATACTCATTTTTAATAGCTCCTTATTAGTTCTCACAGACATATTCGAATGATTTATTGTTGACTTCCCACTAAGTCATATCAAACTGCATAATGTAGAACACAGAACATTAATAAATCTGTGTATAAAAACAGAATGCAAGAATAAATTTAGTAAGAAAGAATAAGAATAAAGAATATAAATCATTTCTGAATCACCCATACAATTTACCTTAATCACACCCACACATCCAGATCTCAACTTCACTGTTTTGCTCAAATAATGGGCTTTATTATGTGTATTTTTTTAAATTGTGTTGGGTCAGGATACTCTGTCTGTTATTTTGATCCCAATCAGGTCATTTGTGTGATGTTCAGGCCAAGTATATCTCTCCCTCCCTCTCTCTCCTGGACAACTGACTTTCCAGTAATAGATGTGTTCTCCAGTTGTACAAGAGAAAGGGAGAAGACCTCTCCTAATATAATTTCTCAGTTGTACAATTCATGTTGTCTTTAATTGAAATTTTACAGTTCTAACACCGAAAATTTTGGGAGTCTCTCAGATTCCATAATTTTAATTGTGCACGAATAATTATATACATTCATTTTAGACAAAGGATAAATTGCATAAATTCCCAGTTCAGTTCTGAGGGAAGTCGTTTCATCCTTAAGATACTTCTTAGATGCTGTCATTGGGTTTGTTCCAATAGTGATGCATATTAAGCCCCAAATTTCAGTTTGACGTAAGGGCTTGGGATAAGTTTGGCATTATATACTTTAACAAATGGAAAGAAAGCTGGATAGTTATGTGTTTTTTTAAGCACTAAATTCATTCGTGCCCTTTTTCTAAGCGGCTCCTTTGATGATGTGGGAAGCAATATCCAGTCTCAGTGAAAATTATTCCAGGTAAGGAAAGGTGTTACCGGCTCTGTTGGTTCACAATGAAATAGGCACTATGGCTATGATGTTGCTTTTGACTTTATTATCAATAATCATTGAATGATTATCAGTAGGAGCAAAGTTTTGCTAACAGCCTACAGAATGCAATTTATGAGTGTGATCAAAATAAATTATCCACATCAGCCAATTCATGTTTAGCACATTAAATATATGCACTTCAGGCTCCTTCGTTGCTCCTGGCAAGTCATTAATATCTAGAGAGAATGGTTTGAATGTGCACCCTTCTCTTAGCCTATGGAAAGGATTGATCGATCTTCTCATGGCTCCAACCTTCCATCTCAAAGAAATGCTTGAGGTAAAGGCTTGGATCAGGGCCAACAGCTCCTTTTGAAGAGCAATCAATTTCCTCCATAATATTTCTCCTTTTACTATATCAAATGATGCCCTAACATCGGTAAAGCCAACAAACTGTGGTTTACCCCGATGACATATTTTATGTTTTGTATTTCAAGACAAATCTGTTGTCAATATTAGATTATTAATTTATGCATTATTTCTGATTCAAATTTATGTAACTTTTAACTGTACCTAAAACCTTTGTTGTTTGTTTAAAGAATGAACTTTTCTTCTTCTCTCTGTCAAATTTGTCCAAAAGGAACATGGCATATATTTTAGCCACAATATCTATTAGTCTAACCTGTAATTACTCGAGTCTTTTTTATTTCATTTTCTACACACACACAGACACTACTGTTGCCAACTTCAACCCCACTGGATATGAAAACTACTATTTATATGTGAAATAAACATACATATAAAAGGCCCCATAAGTAGGAATATTTTTGAATATCTGAATATCCATGGAAAGTCCTCTCCAGGGATTTTATTGGTCTTCAGGACATTTATAATGAATTTGAACATGAACACAGAACATAGTTGACATATTCTCTAATATGAAGAAAAACAGTTCTTGACTTCCATAGAAAAGATACGGTTGGATCTATTGTCCATCCAAAACCATCCCACTCAGATAAAGGAGCACACACACACATACACACACACCTGTGGGACTTTGTAGATGCCTACTAAGGTTGACATCAGCTGTAGTTGGGGACATTGGTGTCTCCAGTGGAGAGCATGTCCAGCAAGGCATCTGAAGTGTGTAAGGTGCAAAAAGAATTGTCATGGAGTTTGTAGCCAAGCATGAGATTGTGCAGGAGCTGGGAATTCTTATTGGTCACTTGAATGGCAAAAATGAAGCGTAGGGTTTTTGAATATCCAAAAGAAAGCCGACTGTAAAAAAAAAAATGTTCATGTTATTATCAACAAAAGCAATATTAAATTCTTTTTTTTAAACCCTCTTTGTCTCCAAAGGTCCACAGAGGCTTAAGCCAACATTGATCTAAAACCAAAGATCAGTTAAGTGATGAACCCAGGATTTTAAGGACCTGTCACACTGGCCGACGGATGCAAAACGTTTGTAAAAAGGACACAGCGGACGAGCAAAATGTTCCATCCGTTGTTATCCACTTTCAAAAGTGCCCCGAATTTGCATAACCAGAGCAGACAACATGGAAAGGAACAGACGGGGGGAGGACGTAGGGCGGATGGAAAGTGGATGCTCCATGGAAGCCTAGCGGATGGAAGCGGTTGGGAGCGGATGGCACATCTGCAAGGCTTCCGTGGGAGCACAGCAAAACGGACGCGGAATGGAAAGAGCAGATGCAGAGTGGATACCTAGCGGATTAAGCAGATGCAGAGCGGAAGCCTAGCGGAAGCCTAGCGGATGCCCAGCGGATGCCTAGCAGATGCCTAGCGGATGCCTAGCATTCAATGCGCATGCGGGTAGGATGCATTGCATCAACCGCACGGATATAAAGGGAAGCAGTTCGCAAGCAGGTCACCATTCAGAGGAAAGACCTGCTTCCAGACACAGCTTGCCTGCCAGCCAGCCAGCAACCCAACAACCATGGGCAAGAGGGACAGGCCACCCTCCCACCCCCTGGCCCTGACTCTGCTTCTGCTGGGGCTTCTGCTGCCCGGGCTCGCTCTTCTGGTGCTGGGGCTTCTGCTGATGCTGCTTCTGGAGGTGTTGTTTCTGCTGATGCTGCTTCTGGTGGTGGTGCTTCTGCTGGTGCTTATTCTGCTGGCACTGCTCCTGGTGGTGGTGCTTCTGCTGGTGCTTACTCTGCTGGCACTACTCCTGGTCCTGCTGGTGCTTCTGCTGGTGCTTACTCTGCTGGTGCTGCTCCTGGTCCTGCTGGTCCTGCTGGTGCTTACTCTGCTGGCGCTGTTCCTGATCTTGCTGGTCCTGCTGGTGCTCCTGGTCCTGCTGGTGCTCCTGGTCCTGCTGGTGCTCCTAGTCCTGCTGGTCCTTCTGGTGCCCCTGGTCCTGCTCCTGGTCCTGCTGGTGCTGCTGGTTCTCCTGGTGCTGCTGGTGCTGCTGGTCCTGCTGGTGCTGCTGGTCCTGCTTTTGCTGCAACTGTTGTTGTTGCTGCTGCTGCTAGTGATGGTGGTGTAGAGGAGCAGCCCCTACAACCTCGAAGCCATTCTGATGAGGGCCCATATGGCCCTGCCAAAGGGAGGAAGAGGCAGATGCGTGAATGGGAGAGGAGGCAATACACAATCAAAGAGGAACATGAGGAGGAGGTGCTGGAGTGGCTGAGGGAGAATGAATATCTTTGGCGGAAGGGACACAGTCTCTATCGAGACACCAAGAGGAAGCAGACTGCTTGGAGAGAGAAGGCGGAGAGCCTGGGCTACACTTCAGAGGTGCTCCTCGGCTGGTGGAAGCACATGCACACCTGGTACGGGAAGCTGCACCTCAAGAAATCTGGCCAGGCCGTGGTCAAGCTGACGGACAGAGAGACCTATGTGATGGCCAGGTGCAGCTTCTTGGAGGGTGAGATCCGCCACCGAAGAGCAGCCCCTCTCACAACCCTCTCTCTCAGGCAGCCTGCTGAGAGCCAGTCCTCTTCTGGCCAGGAGTTAGGTCCTGTGTCCAGGCAGGTATCTGTGGAGTGTGCCATGACGGAGACCCCCCCGACAGCTGTACTACCCCTGGCAGAACACGTGGAGGACCCCCTGACTCAGTGGGAGAAAAGAGATGCCACTTCCACCACACCCCAACCCGCATCCACCCCCAGCTCCACCTCCACAGAAAGGCAGAGAGGCAGACTGGAGGGGCAGAGCCACACTGTCCTGCTGGAGATAAGAGACACAATCAGGAGCAGCGTAGATCTCCTCTCTCAGCTGATACACACCAACGCCCAATCCTCCAACCACAAGCCCTTCCTCACCTACGTCAACCAGACCCTCATGAACATGTCAGAACCCCAGTACCAGGTGGTGAAGGACAGGATCACCGATCTTCTTCACAACCCTCCAGACCAAGATGAACCTGCTCCCACCCAGTTCAGGCCTGCTCCTCCACCCCAGGTGATGTCACTGCCCTTCCAAGGCTTTCCACAGGGCCTCACCTACCAAGGCTACGGCTACCAGGAGGTCCAGCAGCATAGGTAGCCCTTCCCAGTCCAGGCACAGGTACATCGTATGCCACCGGAGCCACTGATGCCATCGATGCCAGCCACGCCACCGATGCCAGCCACGCCACAGATGCCACCCACGCCACCGATGCCACCCACGCCAGTCCTCACCCAGCTGCAGACCAGACAGCCCCACTACATTCCTCCTTCCTCCACCCCACAGCCAAGCCCGGCCTCAGAACATCTGTCATCGGTATTGGGGCTGACACCCCATGTCATGGAGGAAGGGGCTCTCAACATCACAGGACTGAGCCAGCTGTCTGAGAGCTTCCTCAACACACTATCCCCTGTTGTCCTCTGGGGGCCAGGCACCCCAGTGACGCTTCAGATGAGCACTCCAGCAGCAGCCACCTCTACAGCACCTGGACCCTTCACCCCTGAGACTGGGCACGCCTCCGAGTGACCAAGAAGAGTGCCAGAGACTGGGTGGCTACCTGTTGACTTTATTTTTGCTTTGGACACTTGACTTGGCTCATTTTTCTTTTACAGATTGTTATTAATAAAGATTATCTTTGTTTTACACACTTGCTTCATTTATTTTTGTCAATAAAGTCTTGGTATAAACTTTTAGAAATGGTTTAAGCCTTTGCATGCTTGTGGGATGGTAAGGATAGCAGTGGGATGGGCAGGGATACCTGTGGGATGGGTAATAGCTGTGGGATGGGCAGGGATACCTGTGGGATGGGCAGGGATACCTTTGGGATGGGTAATAGCTGTGGGATGGACAGGGATACCTGTGGGATGGGCAGGGATATCTTTGGGATGGGCAGGGATACCTTTGGGATGGGTAATAGCTGTGGGATGGGCAGGGATACCTGTGGGATGAGCAGGGATACCTTTGGGATGGGTAATAGCTGTGGGATAGATAAACCTCCAGTGCAAGCCTAGTGGGACTGTATGGTCCACCCTACCAGGTGCCAATAATAATGTAATCATTCATCCACACATGTCAACATAAACACAGCTCTTTATCAAATGCCCTGTTCATTGTAGGCCCACCCAACATACATGGCCGAATCCCATCAGTGTTTCAGGAGGTTGCGCTGCTTCTTCCCTTCATATGAAGCTCTATTGGGGCCTTGCACATCCTTAGTGTCTATCAGGTTTTGCCCTTGCCTCCATTCCCCAGGCTCCATGTCCCCATTGCCTTGTTGGAGGTCCACGAGCCTGTTCTGCAACACTGGGTAGCGGGTGCGCATGAGATTGTGCAGGATGCAGCAAGCTTCCACGATCCTCCTCACAGTCTGTGGGCGATGCTGCATGGTGGTGAGAAGTACCTGGAATCTGTTGGCCAGAATGCCAAAGGCGTTCTCCACCACCCGCCTTGCCCTGGACAGCCTGTAGTTGAAGATCTTCTCTTCACGGGTGAGGCATCAGGAGGTGTAGGGCTTCATGAGGTAGGTTCTGAGGGAGAAGGCGTCATCCCCCACGATGAAATAGGGAACATCTTGCGTGTCGTTGGGCAGGGGGTCTGGATCTGGGAAGCCCATGATGAGGTTGCATTCCAGCCCCTCCTTGAGGTCACTGACATTGTGTACCTGGGCATTTGAAGCTGACCCGTTGCCTGAAGCATCGATGTACAAGAAGTTGTCGTCAGCATCGACCATGGTGAAGAGGATGATGCTGAAGAAGCCCTTGTAGTTGAAATAAGTGGACCCCGATTTGGCTGGAGCTTTGCAGGCCACGTGCTTGCCATCTATGGCTCCAACGGTGTGGGGGAAGTTCCACGTCTGATACCACTGCTCTGCAACTTTCTTCTAGCCTTCTTCAGTGGAGGGGCACTGGAGCAGCTCCTCCAGGTATTCTTCGATGATGGCCTGCACCACTTCTCTGACCACAATGCTGATGGTGTTGTGTGGCACCCTCCAGCCGTACTGCATGCTTCTGTAGGTGGTCCCGGAGGCCAGGTGGCGCAGAGTCAGTGCCACCTTGAGCCCAGGGTCCAGGCTGGGCCAGAAGTTGGTGCTCTGCTTGGTCAATCTGGTTCTGAGCCGCTCCACAACTTCGTCAAACATGGCTGGAGGCATCCTCATGAAGTTCTGGAATGCACAAGGGTTTTCGTTCCTCAGCTCCACCATCAGCTTGTTGTACAGTCCGTACTCTGCTCTTTTCCCAATCCATCTTCGGACCCAGACGCTTCTTGGCCGCCTCCTTTTGTTCCCATAGAACAGTTGAAAGAGCCTGCAGATGGCTTCGCACTGTTGCAGAATGATGGTTGCTACCAAAAGGACTGTGTTACGATCCATGGTGGACATCAATGGATGCTGTGGAAGAGCAAGAGCCAGATGAAGGCTGAAGAGGTCTGCACAGCAGGGCTGCTGGACTGAAAGTGAGATCCAGGTGAGTTGCTCTCCCTTTTTATAGGCAATATAGGTTTTCCCCTATGTGTCCTTTTGCATCCTCTAGGTATCCTCTAGACATCCTTAATATCCGAGATAGATCCCCTCTGCAAACATTTTTTCCGTTTTCAATGCTTTCTTTGCGAGCTGCATCTGCTTTCATCCTTTCTCTGTCCATGCTACTAACTCTGCACGTCCGTTCCGCATCCGTTTCGCATCCGTTTCACTTCCTCCCTGTGTCCGTTTACCGCTGGAGCAGATTTGAGTTGCGCAGATACGCAGCGGATGCCTATCAGATATTGCGGATGTGTAACGGGTGACTACGGACGTATAACGGATGTTCCCCGTATGCTTTGCGGATGCACAATGGATGCGTTTGACACATTTTCTGCTCAAAAAGTTTTGAGCAGCTCAAAACTTTTTGAGCGGATGGAACCTCAGTCGACGGATGCTGGACGGATAGAGAGGATGAAAAATGGAGGCAGTGAGTACAGAATAGTTGAATCGCATTAACCAACGGATGGCAAGTGCTTTTCTCCATTTTACATCCTCTTTCCATCCATCCACACCGTGGTGCAGTGTGACATGGGCTTTATAGAGAGAGGAAAATAAGGTCACCCTCCTTCAGGTTTTTTCTGCCCCATTTTTTGGTTTGGGTCTTCCACAAAATAATACAAAAGAGGAAAACCATGGGAATCAAAATCTTTCTGGAAATTAAACACATCCTGTAATGTAGAATTAAGTGAAATAAGAAGAAAAGGAGACTGTAAGAATTGTACATGGAGGGAATGCAACTCTATCATTCTGAACAACTTACGAATGGGATGGATTAGAAGGAGGACTGTTGAAAGGGAATATTATGAGATATTTCAGTCGCAGTGTTGATCATAGCAATCAGATGGTCTCCTGGGCTGTAATAGCTCCATGGATTGTTTCCATCCTGGTGCTCCAAACTATGTGGGCATTTCCTTCTCAGCTTCCCAGAGACTGGCTGGGACCCCTGCAGCATCAGAAGCAGAAGCAGAATGACCATAATTTTGAGAGCTGAATCAGTTCTTAGCAAAAAGAACAAGATGAGTTAGAAGAATTCAAAGCAAGATGGAGATGCTGGTGGCTTTCCTGATCCAGACAGAGACAATCCAAGCTTCACCTGGAAAGGAAAGAAAGGTACACTCAAGAGCATAGACATCGCCTGTCTGAAAACTTGTGCCACACAAATACGACCTCAGACATTTATCCTTTTCTGATGAAAGATCTTATCCACGTTGTTTCAGTCTGATGTTGACATCAAAGAGAGTCACAGGAGAAGTAGCAGAAAACTGGAGTGGTGATTATTGCTGGGAGAAGCAACTTTTCCCCTTGGGATCCTCAACTTCTTTGTAGATGCATGTCAGGAGGCTTAGCTGGAGAAAAACATGGTAGTGAGAAACCAGGGAAACACCCCTGGGGGTTCTGTTGTGTGGTGGTTGTGATGCCTCCTGTTGGGACATGTCCAGAAAGTGATGTGGGAGGGAGACATCTCCATAACAAGGGAACTGACTTCTCCTGTCCTTCAAGATGGTCTCTTGTCTCCAGAGACTGCTGGGGAAGGTCAGCCGGAGCTACGGAGTTTGGTGACACTTAGAAGATGATGCCACTTAACTCTCGTGCTGCCTGGATTTGAATGCCAAGGAAGCAATCAGAACCCTTGAACCCAGCCTAAGGTTAAATGTTGGCCTTATTGGGGATTTTCTCTTATACCAGATCTCCCTACATGAATCCTTAATTGGAGCTGGTTTTAATGCTGCTTCTGCCTGAAGTGAAATTACGTTTCCCATCATTTCTAGCAATATGAATTTTTAGATGAAAGCAGACTAAGAGGCAATAAAGTAACAGTCTGTGGACTGTACCATTGGGTAAATAGTAAGAAAGTGATAGAGTGGATAGGATTTTCTTTTTTTGCCACTCTCTCTGTTGTCCTTCATGGTTCATTTCAGACGCTCAGATCCTGTCCATGTTGAAATCTATTCGTGTACTGAATAAATGTGTGCTTTGAGGTCTGCAAGTGAGTTCATGGAGGTGCCCACCAGGTGGGGGAAAAACCATTCCAACTGTTTTCTTTTGCCACGCCCACCCAGAAAATTGTTTGGGGGACTGGTGATCCTCCCTCTGGTTGCGTGGATGTACTTGGTGAGGTGGAACCCCTGTGACATTCCCACCCCTAAGGCTGTGTAAGGTCCCCCCCAAAAGACCCCCAAGGGCTTTGAAGGAAACGTAGGGAGATCCCGTGTTCCTGGCATATCTGGGATGGTTGTTCAGAGATTTTATTCCAGATTCCAAATTCCATTCCACATTTGGCATTCTGCATTCCAAATTCCATTCCACATTCCAAATTTCAAATTCCATTTGGCATTCCACAGTTTGCATTCTGCATTCCATGAATTTAAACATACCTCATTTCACATTTTACATTCCACATTCCACATTCATATTTCCAAATTCTAAATTCCACATTCTGCATTCCTCATTCCACATTACAAATTCTGCATTCCTCATTCCAAATTCCACATTTGAATTTTCCAATTCCACATTCGGCATTACATATTGCACATTTTATGGTACACATTCTGCATTCATTGTTTGCATTCTATATTTTGCATTCAGCTTCTGGCTTCTACATTCTGCATTCCAAATTCTGCATTTTGAATTCCAAATTCCAAACTTGGAAGTTGGAAATTGGAACTAGAAATGCAGAATGAAATTTGTTATTTGGAATGCGGAATTTGGGATTTGGAATGCGGAACATGGCATTTGGGGTTTGGGATTTGGGGTTTGGAGATTGGAGTTTGGGATTTGGAATTTGGGAGTAGGAATTTGGGATTTGGAATGCAGCATGCAGAATGCAGAATGGAATTTGGAACATTGAATTTGGAATGAGGAATGTGAAATGAGAAATCCAAATTCCAATTCCAAATTCCATTCTGTATTACAAAATCCAGATGTCAAATTCCATTCTGCATTCCACATTTTGCATACTGTATTCCATGAATTTCAACATACCGCATTCCACATTTTACATTATACATTAAGCATTCATATTTCCAAATTTCAAATTTCAAATTCCATATTCCAAATTCCAAACTCCATTCCACCTTCCACATTCCACATTTGAATTTCCAAATTCCGCATTTGGCATTTCATGTTCTGCATTCCAAATTCCACATTCCAAATTTCAAACTTGGAAGTTGGAAGTTGGAACAAGGAATGTGGAATGGAATTTGGAATGCAGAATGCAGAATTTGAAATTTGGAGTTTGGGATTTGGAGATTGGAATTTGGAAGTAGAAGTTTGGGATTTGGAATGCAGCATGCAGAATGCAGAATAGAATTTGGAGCATACAATTTGGAATTTGGAGCATACAATTTGGAATTTGGAATGAGGAATGTAAAATGTGAAATCCAAATTCCAATTCAAAATTCTATTCTGCATTCCAAATTCCAAATTCTACATCCCATATTCCATATTCCAGTCTTGATTTGGCATTTTGTATTCAGCATAGCACATTGCACATTTTATGGTACATATTCTGCATTCGTATTTTGCATTCTATATTTTGCATTCAGCTTCTGGCTTCCACATTCTGCATTCTGCATTCTGCATTCTGCATTCTGCATTCCCCATTCCGCATTCCGAATTCTGCATTCTGCATTCTGCATTCCACATTTCTCTTTTTTCATTCTGCATTCAGAATTCCAAATTTTGCATTTCACATTTCAAATTCCAAACTCCATTCTGCATTCCACAATTCACATTCCGCATTCTGTATGGAATTTGGAATGTGGAATGGAATTTAGAATGGGGACTGGGGACTGGGGAAAGTGAAATGGAATTTGGAATTTGGAACAGAATTTGGAATGCAAAACATGGAATGGAATTTGGAATGCAGAATAGAATTTGGAACTTCAAATTTGAAATTTGGAATGTGGAATGTAAAATATGAAATCCAATTTCCAAATTCCAGTCTGCATTCTGAATTCCACATCCCACATTTCAAATTCCAAATTCCAGTTTCCATTCTGCATTTTACATTCCGCATACCACATTGTACATTTTATGTTAAACATTCTGCATTTGTATTTTGCATTCAGGATTCTGGCATCCAACTTTTGCATTCTGCATTCCAAATTCCGCATTCCAAATTGTAAATTCCATTCTCCATTCTGCATACCAAATTCAAAGTTTCCAAATACCAAATTTTAAACTCCACTCTGTATTCCGCAATTCACATTCCGCATTCTGCATTTTGTAATGTGTGGAATGGAATTTGGAATGAAATATGCAATGCAGAATGCAGAATTTAGAATGTGGAATCCAATTTTGAATGCAGAATGGAGAATGGAATGCAGAATGTAGAATGGAATTTGGAATGAGGAATGGAATTTGTAATGCAGAATACAGAATGGAATTTTGAATGCAGAATGGACTTGAATTTTGAATGCAGAATGCAGAATGAAAATTAGAATTTGAAATGTGGAATGGAATTTGGAATGCGGAATTGAATTTGGAATCTGGAATGCAGTTTGGAATTTGAAATGTAGAATGCAGAATGGAATTTGGAATGTGGAATGTAGAATTCAGAATGGAATGCAGAATGAAATTGGGAGTTTGGAATGCAATGAAATTGGGAGTTTGGAATGTGGAATGGAATTTGGAATTTGGAATGTAGAATGGAATTTGGAATGCAGAATGGAATTTGGAATGGGGAACGGAATTTGAAATGCAGAATACCAAATGGAATTTGGAATTTCAAATGCAGAATGGAATTTGGAATTCACAATGTAGAATGCAGAATGCAGAATTTGGATTTTGAAATGCGTAATGGAATTTGGAATGGAGCCCACAGCCAAAACGTGCCCCCCATTTTCTAGCCACCTGATTTTGGAGATCTGATGAACTCCCCCAGGTGTCTGGATGTACTTGGTGGGGTGGGACATTGCCATCTCTGAGGTTGTGGGGTGAATCCCTTCCCTAAAAAACCTCCAAGTGCTTTGAAGCTGCACTTGGGGCTCCTGTGTCCCTGGTTTATTTGGATTCGTTGTTGAAAGATTGTGCCTCTTCCCTGGATGAGGATCATGGATGTGTCCACCTTTGCCTAGAAGGGAAAACTGAGGGAGGGGTCCAAATTGGGAGGGAGGAATCCCTCCTTACTGAGAGAAACAGAGGATAGCCCATTTCCCAGGGCCTGGCTATAAGATCCTCGGTGGCTCTGGGTTCAAATAGTCGCTTTTGAAGGCCAGGCTGATATATCACTTGCAGTCAGACCTTGGTATTGCATACAAAATTATATGTAGTGTAGAAGGTTAAGGCCCAGTCCCACTGGCCAACGGGCGCAAAACATATGCATAAAGGACATAGCAGACGAGCAAAATTTCGGGGGTGGCTCCATCCATTGTCATCCGCTCCAAAAAGTGGCAAAATTTTGCATAAACAGAATGGAAAAGAACGGAAAAGAACAGACGTGGGTAGTATGTAGTGGGGATGTTGAATGGATGTTCATCGGAAGCCTAGCGATGAAAGCGGATGGAAGGGGATGACACCTCCAAAGGGGTTACAGGGGATAATTGCGAAGCGGACACATAGTGGATAAAGCGGATGCATCAAGTATGCCTAAAGGAAAGAAAGGGGATGCCGCGTGGATGTATATCAGATGCAAACCGTTCACTGCGCATCCTTTCTATTTCCGTTCTACTAACGATGTATAGACGTTCCATGTACCTTTTCTTTCCTCCCTCTTTCGACCCTCAGCTCGGAAATTGACCAAGACATTCATGAAACATGTCTATAGGCTGCCTGGAGTCCCACGCAGAACCTGCTGCAATCTGGAATGTCCTGCCTGACTTAAGGGGGGGCATAAGTGCACCCACCTGCCTATCATCCCTCCCGCTGCATTTTTTTTCTCTTATCCTTCTTCTCATTTCTGTTTGGCAAATTCTAATAAATAAAATAAAATAAACAAAAACAAGTAAAAGGGGCTTCTCCCCTCCACAAAGGCCTCTTCCATGCCCCCCCTGAAGCCTGCATGGGCCCAGAGGGGGGAGGAGGAGGCCCCTTTTTAGTCAAAAAGGAGCCCACCCCAATTTCTGGGCTCCCCCAGGAGAGACCCTGGGGGAGGGGGGCAGCCGTGGCCATTTGGGGCTGTTTGTATGTTCTCCAGAGGCTGCACCCGAACCCAGGCTTCCTCTCTGGGGGGCTGTGGGGACGTTTCCCTGCTTGGCGAAGGGTGTTGCGTGAACAGGATTCTCACAGGAAGAAAAGCCTCTTCAGCCTTTTCTCAGTTGCAGTCAGTGGTCCAACCTGCCTCCCCTGAATTGAGACCCTTTGGGGCTCCATTTTGTTTCACTGACTCGCAGGCCAGCAGATCCAACCTCAGAGGACAAACCCCAGTTAAGAGTTGCCAGTGTGGATGGATGCAGGCATGGCTGGAGTCCCTGGGTGGAGGAGGCTGGGTGGATGGCATAAGAGATGGTTTGTGGCTTCTTTAACTGACTGTCTGCCTCAGCTCTGCCTGCTCTGTTTCTAGGGTTAGAATTAAAAGTGTGTGGCTGGTGTGTCCTCTGCCAATGGAGAAGAAAAGGAAATCCTTTTTATATACTAAAAAAGAGGGGAAACTCCTTGATTCCCTGGTGATCCTCCTGTGTTCAATATCCCCCTCCTGCCCCCATGCAATTGGGGAAAAGTTGGCCTGGGCTTTGGGCCTCCCCCTCCTTGGTGGCCCTTCAGTAGAGCTCATCTGTCTGGCTGTCTAGGAGAGGGCTTCCCAGGGCAGGTAGCTCAACTTGAGCAAAGATGTCTGGACTTCAACTCCCAGAATTCCTTGTCTAGCACCTAGGGTCCTGAATCCTCTTGCCAGGATATTAGCTGTCCCTCACACTTCCTGTAGGGGGCAGTCGACAGTCAGGCCTTTCAGTCCCACTTGGCCCCCACAGGCAGCAAGAAAGACAGCTAAAGCAGGCAAAGACCCCAGAGTGCCCTCCATTTTGTTTCACTCCTGACGGCCATAAGAAACCAGGATTCCTGCATTCTGCAAGCCGGCCAATGACTGAGGGTCTCTTCAGGGGTCTCTGTTGTTGCCCAAAATGAAGAGAGGTTGGTCTGCATGAGTGTTTTTCAAACTTGAAGAGGAATGGATTTCAACCCCCAGAGTTCCCCACCCAAGAATGCATGGACTTCATCATGCTGGGCAGGGAATTGTGGGAATTAAAGTTCCTTCATCTTCGAGTTCCAAGTTTGGAAAATGGTGGTCTACCTTCTTCCATTATGTGAGAAGTTAAAGTCCTGCACCAAGACTTGGCTAACTCAGAGGTTGCTCAATATATTTTCTTTTTTTCTCTGTCTCTCCCTCCCTCCCTCTTCCACTCTTCCTCCCAGGTAACCCCAGATCCCCCTTGGAAGACCCAGCCCTGCATGGCTTCTCCCCCACAGGAGCCTCTCCGGGAAACACACGGAGCCCAAGTGAGGCTGGAGAAACTCCGGGGTTGCATCACCCCAGCACTCAACCCAGGGACCCATAAACCAGGTTCGCCTCTTCCCTGGAATGGGGGTAGGGGTGGGGGCTGCCTTAGAAACCCTCCTCCTTCCTGGCCATCCTGGGCCTTCTCTGTGGGTCTGGGCTTTGCTTTCCCCTGAGTGCCCCATGCATGGAAAGGGGTGGCTGTGCCATATGGAATATGGTCTCCCCCCCCCCCCATTTCCAGGACTCAGAAGATGGAACCTGGAGAGGGACTCTGCAGATCTGCTTCCCTTCACCAACATGAGGCTCCCCAGCTTCTTCGTCCCAAGAGGGGCTCCCCACTCAGCCGGGAAGAGTCCTGCCTGGCATCCCTGCAAGAGCCCCCGTGCCTGGCCTGTGCATGGGAAAAAGAGGAAGGGGAACATGGGATATGGACTTCTGCATTACCAGGTCTCAGAAGGCGGAGGTTGGATTTTGGAGATCTCCTTTCCATCTGCAACATGAGGCTCCTGAGCTCCCCTTCCCTCCTTCCTTCCCTCCCTCCATCCTTTCCTCACATGGGGTGAGAGGCAGCTTTGATTTCTCCATCTCTTTTCACTTGGTTTTTTCCAACTACTCTCTGGATTTGTGTCTGTGTTTTTTTTTAACTCTGCAAAGTTCAAGCAACCAGTTTTTCACTAAAGTTTTTTTTTTTTCTTAGAGCCTGGCTGCATTATTGCATCAGCCCTTTTGTGTTGGTGCCCTTGAGCATTAGCTTTCAAAATAAAGTAAATTTTGGTTGCAATTCATCAGGCAGCTATTTCAGATCCGTGACATGCTCTGGCATTAACTGGCACCTGGGATTTTCTCTTGAAGCACAATGTCAACAAATGTCACATTTCTTTTTTTCTTCAGCCACAAGTGCTGACCCCTCTGGGGTCAGATTCAAGGATGGAGATCCCAAATCTCTCGATTCTAGATGATGGATTTAATTCAATTTTGCCCCTATTATTATGAATCACACGAGGATTATTCCCCTTTCACTTCTCTACAGGGAATTCCCGAAGAATCTCTGAGTCCAAGATCTAGTTGAATTATCCAGGGATCCCTCCTGAGAGGCAGAATTATGAAAAAAGCTTCAGCTCTGTTCTTTGGCCAAATCCTCCAGTAGAGACCTTGGGCAGAGAAATATGGAGTTGGGGAGAGGCAGGGTCTGTGCTCTTGAATGTACGTCTCTCTCCTTTGCAGCGGAGTTGCAAAGTTTCTCTGTGTTTCAATCAGGAAAGTGACTGGATATCCCACCTTGTGAGAGTCCTTTGAATTCTTCTATTTCTACTTTAGAAACAGGAAGGGGATTGATTGATTCCCCCATCTATGAATTATGGACCTACTGCTTCTGCTTCTGCTGGTGTCCCATCCAGTTCCTGGAAAGCTGAGAAGGAAATGCCCTCCAAATTTCAAGCACCGGGATGGAAACTATCCACGCAGCTTTTATAGCCCAGGAGACCATCTCATTGGTATAGTCATCACTGGAAGTGAAGGATTGCATACAAAGTTGCTTTTCAACATGGCTCCTTTGGTTCAGCTTGTTTTCCATGTTTTCTAAGTCATTCAGGGTGATGGAGTTGCACTCCCTCCATTCTCTCCTTTTTTGTTTCTCATTTTCTCATTGATTCCTACATTGGGGGATAAGTCTAATTTCCTGAATGATTTTGATTTCCATGGTTTCTCCTTTGTGTCTGATTTTGTGAAAGAGACTCAAATCCAAAAAGGGGTCTGAAAAAAAGCTGAAAGGACTGCAGATTATTTTCCTCTTTCAGTTCAATCCTCAATTTATCACTTGAATAATGAATTTTATTTAAAGTAGCAGTTGAAGTAGTTGTAGTTGCTGCACCTCAGCCAATTTCCATATTTGTGTAACTGATCATTGGTTTTGGATCAATATTGGTTAAAGACTCAGTAGGCTTGTGGAAGATTAAAAATATATTATATATAACAAAAGTATTTGTTGTTGCTGTTGATTATAACATTTTTTTTTACAATAGGGATTCTGATGGTTTTTATTATGGCTTTGTATTCATTTTCACCATTCAAATGGTCAACAAGAATTCCCACTTCCTGCACAATCTCACACTTGGCTACAACATCCATGACAACTATTGGAGGACTTTCCGCACTTCAGATGCCTTGCTGGACATGCTCTCCACTGGAGACGTCAATGTCCCCAACTATAGCTGTGGAAGGAAGGATAACCTTCTGGCTCTTGTTGATCGAGCTAACAGGGACATCTCCATCCAGATGTCAACATTAGGAGGCATCTACAAAGTCACACAGGTTTGTTTATGTTTTTCTACACCTGTCACAATGAGTGGTAGGTGTTGGTGGGTGAGCAATAGAGGCAATCATGTCTTCTCCATGGAATTCAAGAGTTGCTTTTCTCCATGTTAGTGAATATGTCAATATTTTACCCCATTCTGTTCATTAATCATAAAAGGCCTGAAATGCAAGGAATACATCCCTGGAGAAGACATTTATCAACTATTTAAGTGATCAAAAAATGTCCTAGTTGTTGGGGCCTCTATTGGCATGTTCATTTTCACATATGAATAATGCCTGCCATATCAAGTGGGATTGAAGTTGGCAATAGTAGCATTTTATCTGTCTAAAATGTGGAATAAAAAGGATAAATAAAAATTATAGGCAAAATAGATTGGCAGATATTCTGGATAAAATTTATTTCATGATCCTCAAGTTAAACTTGAGACAAATGCATTCCTTGCAGAAGAACCAGAAGGTTTTAGGTAGAGTTAAAAGCTAGATAGATTTTATAATATCATGCATAAGAATAATCTAATATTGACAACAGATTTGTCTTGGAATATCTAATTACAAAATATATCAGATTGAATTATAATTCAGAACATATTGGATTGTGCACAGATGGATTGAAAATCAAAGATAAAGGAGGCACAGAATATTATTTAATGTGAATAAGTTTTATCAATGGTAAAACCTTTGGTAAAATCAGAGATAAGAGGTAGAAATTCAGTGAAGAAAGTATTCCTATGCTTAAGTGAAATATGAATATTGTTGAAAACTACAAGTATGCTAATATAATGAACAGAAACATAAATAAGTGAATATAATTATAAATATGGTTTGAATTATTCTATTCTATTATTATTTTTACTATCAGTATATTTGTTATTTTTTCCTTTCTTTTGTAAATTGGTACAATACAATACACGACATTATGTATGTGTGTGTGTGTTTGTGTATGTATATCTCAGTGAGGTAAAGCACAGTTTGCTGGCTTTCTAGATGTTAATGTAGCATTTGACACAATAAACAGAGAAATATTATGGAGGAAATTGATTGCCCTCAAAATGAAGCTCTGACATTTGGCCCTGATCCAAGCCCTTGTTTGAGAGGGAGGTTTGGACTCAATGGAGCCCTGAGAAGAAGGATCAATGCTTAGCAAGGATGAAGGGAAGGGGGCGTTATTGAACCCTTGTTATTCAGTGTAGATATGAATGACTTCCTAGGACTAATGAAGGATCAAAACAGATCATAAATAAATGGTATTTCATTCTTTTTTAAAAAAATTACTGAATGACTGGATCAGCGAAATGCAGTGCACATTGTAACCTTGGATTTCAGAAAGGCTTTGACAAAGTAAACCAACACCTATTCCTCAGTAAGCTAAAACTATGTGGGACAGACAGACAATCCTTTAAATATGAGCCAGCAGTATGTGGCAGCAGCCAAAAAAATCCATTGCAATCCTAGATTGCAACTGAGGTCTCCCTGTCTCTTTTACAACTGGAGAAGAAGCTAAAAAGATTGCTAATATTCTGCCTTTAAAATTTTAAACAATGTCTAATTTACAAACTATTCTAATACATTCATGAGAACCAGGTTGGATTTTTTAAAATCTAATATTTTGGTTTTGATCTGATGCCAAGTATAACACAGCTTTCTTCACTGCTTTTTCAGATCAGTTATAAAACTCCTTCAGAGGCTCTGAGTGATAAAAGTAAGTTCCCCTTTTTCCACAAGATACATCCCAAAGAAGGATTGTCCAGCTGCTCCTCCACTTCAAATGGACCCTGATTGGTCTCTTTGCTTCAGATGCAGATAATAGAGAGATTTTCATGAGGACTTTCCCTCCTATGCTTGTCAGGAATGGAATTTGCATTGTTATATCACAACAATTCTCAACAACTGGACATACAGCTGCCCTCAGTGAGGCCCTCTCTAAGTGGAGACAAGTCAATGTCTTTGTTCACTTCACAGAAAATGATTCAATTTGGGACATAATTCTTCCTTTCCATTTAACACTTATGCATTTACCAGAATCTATTGAAGGGAAAGTCTGGATCCTCACAAATTTTGTAAGGTATCCAATAGCAATGCACAGACTTCTCAAACACATCCATAGTATTTGGGAGTTTGGTTATCTGCCAAAAGACAGGCCAATGGATGCTGCCTTTGAACCCCATTTCTTTGTGGAAGATCAGTTTCAAGATCATTATTTCCACTGTTCCCTTTCCAAGCACGTCTTTTCTGTCAAAGGCTGCAGAAGATGCACCCAGAAAGCCCCACTGGAGACCCAGGAGAAAAGGAACAGGAAACGGATCACAAGCCTACACGAGGATTACAGTTTCATTCAGACTCTGGTCCAGACCATGAATGCTGCTTATTCCTCCAGGAGGAGGAGGAAGAAGAGGAGAAGGAAAGAGGGTAAAAAGCTCTTGGGGGCTGTAGCCATGGCAGGTATTGGGTTCTGAAGTGGATCCATTCATCTGAGATCCTTTGGAGAAAGAATCTGGAGGAGAAGGAGGGGAACCATCTCAGCAGGTCTGGCCAATTCAATCACTCAGGGAATGATGGCTCCAAAGAGGAGATACCAAGAGACTGTGTCAGTTGGAAAACGGCTCCCAGACTCCTGATCTTCATCTCTTCTCCATGTGGTCTTTCCTCCAGCTAAGAGCAGCTCCTTTGAGCTCTTCCTTGGCTTATTTCTCCCTCCCTGAAGTTCACAGAGATTCTGTGCAAATTCTCCTCCAAGTGTAGTCCTTGAGGTGGGGTCTCCCCAAACCAGAACATTCACTTCCTGAGATCCTTATGGCTACATCTGCCTTCTTTCCATGAGCCTCACAGGCTGACTCTGATTCCATTTCCAGTTAACTATGATTTTGAGAGCATTTTTCACAAACATACATATCAAGTTTGATATCCCTCATCTTTCTTCCAGTCCATCATTCATGTTCTTAAGCCCCTGTCACACTGCACCAACGGATGGAAAGAGGATGTAAAATGGAGAAAAACACTTGCCATCCATTGGTTAACGCGATGCTTCCGTTTTGTGCTCACTGCCTCCGTTTTTCTTCCTCTCTATCCATCCAACATCCGTCGACTGAGATTCCATCCGCTCAAAAGGTTTTGAGCTGCTCAAAATTTTCTGAGCGGAAAATGTATCCAATGCGTCCACTCTGCATCTGCTAGGCATATGGGGGACATCTGTTCTGCATCCGTCGGCATCCGTTACGCGTCCGCTACATCCACTAGGCATCCGCTGCGCATCCGTGCAACTCAAATCCGCTCCAGCAGAAAGCGGACGCAGGGAGGAAGAGGAATGGACACAGAACGGATGCGCAGAGTTGGTAGCACGGACGGAGAAAGGATGAAAGCGGATGCAGCTTGCATACAAAGCATTTAAAATGGAAAAAAGGTTCGCAGAGGGGACCTATCTTGGATATTAAGGATGTTTAGAGGATGCCTAGAGGATGCAAAAGGACACATAGGGAAAAACCTATATTGGCTATAAAAAGGGCGAGGAAATCACCTGGATCTCACTTTCAGTCCAGCAGTCCTGCTGTGCAGACCTCTTCAGCCTTCATCTGGCTCTTGCTCTTCCACAGCATCCATTGATGTCCACCATGGATCGTAACACAGTCCTTTTGGTAGCCACCATCGTTCTGCAACAGTGCGAAGCCATCTACAGGCTCTTTCAACTGTTCTACGGGAACAAAAGGAGGTGGCCAAGAAGTGTCTGGGTCCGAAGATGGATCAGGAGAACAGCAGAGTACGGACTGTACAACAAGCTGATGGTGGAACTGAGGAACGAAGACCCTCGTGCATTCCAGAACTTCATGAGGATGCCTCCAGCCATGTTTGACAAAGTTGTGGAGCGGCTGAGAACCAGGTTGACCAAGCAGAGCACCAACTTCCGGCCCAGCCTGGACCCTGGACTGAAGGTGGCCCTTCCTGGACTGGGAAGGGCTGCCTGTGCTGCTGGACCTCCTGGTAGCCGTAGCCCTGGTAGGTGAGGGCCTCTGGAAAGCTTTGGAATGGGAGGGACATCACCTGGGGTGGAGGAGCAGACCTGGACTGGGTGGGACCAGGTTCCTCTGGATCTGGAGGGTTGTGCAGCAGCTCGGTGATCCGGTCCTTCACCACCTGGTACTGGGGTTCCGCCATGTCCGTGAGGGTCTGGTTGACATAGGTGAGGAAGGGCTTGAGATTGGAGGATGAGGAGTCGGTGTGGACCAGCTGCTAGAGGATATCTATGCTGCTCCGGATGGTGTCCCTGATCTCCAGCAGGACAGTGTGGCTCTGTCCCTCCTGTCTGGCTCTCTGCCTTTCTGTGGAGGTGGAGGTGGGGGTGGATGCGGGTAGAACTGTGGTGGAAGTGCGGTCTCCTTTCTCCCACTGTGCCAGGGAGTCCTCCACACGCGCCGCCACGGTTAAAACAGCTGTCCGTGGGTTCTCCGCCATGGGACGCTCCACAGAAACCTGCCTGGAGACAGGAGCTGACTCTCGGCCAGAAGAGGACTGGCTCTCAGCAGGCTGCCTGAGAGAGAGGGTTGTCAGAGGGGCTGATGCTCCTTGGTGGTGGATCTCACCCTCCAGGAAGCTGCACCTGGCCATGACATAGGTCTCTCTGTCTGTCAGCTTGACCGTGGCCTGGCCAGATTTCTTGAGGTGCAGCTTCCCATACCAGGTGTGCATATGTTTCCACCAGCCGAGGAGCAACTCCGATGTGTAGCCCAGGCTCTCCGCCTTCTCTCTCCAAGCAGCCTGCTTCCTTTTGGTGTCCCTATAGTACCTGTGTCCCTTCCGCCATAGATAGTCATTCTCTTTCAGCCACTCCAGCACCTCATCCTCATGTTACTCCTCAATGGAGTATTGCCTCCTCTCCCGTTCTCGCATATGCCTCTTCCTCCCTTTGCCAGGACCAGATGGGCCCTCATCAGAGGGGCTTCCAGGTTATAGGGGCTGCTCCTCCACACCACCAGCAGCAGCAGCACCAGCAGGATCATCAGCAGCACCAGCAGGACCAGGATCATCAGTAGCAGCAGCGCCAGCAGCAGCAGCAGGACTAGGATCAGCAGCAGCGCCAACGGCCCCAGCAGGACCAGGATCAGCAGCAGCAGAGTAAGCACCAGCAGCACCAGCAGTACCAGGAGCACGAGCAGGACCAGGAGCGCGAGCAGGACGAGCAGGACGAGCACGAGCAGGACCAGCAGGACGAGCAGGACAAGGAGCAGCTTCAGCAGAGTAAGCACCAGGAGAAGCACCACCGCCAGAAGCAGCATCAGCAGAGTAAGCACGAGCAGAAGCACCACCGCCAGAAGCAGCATCAGCAGAGTAAGCACGAGCAGAACCACCACCACCATAAGCAGCATCAGCAGCTCCTCCAGAAGCAGCAGAAGCAGAAGCACCACCGCCAGAAGCAGCATCAGCAGAGTAAACACGAGCAGAAGCACCACCGTCATAAGCAGCATCATCAGCTCCTCCAGAAGCAGAAGCAGCAGAAGCCCCAGCCACAGAAGAGAGAGCCTGTGCTACAGAAGCCCCAGCAGAAGCAGAGTGAGGGCCAGGGGGTGGGAGGGTGGCCCTGTCCCTCTTGCCAGGGTTGGCAGCAGATGGCTGATGCTTTCTCTTCTTCCCCATGGTTGTGGGGTTGCTGGCTGGCAGGCAGGAAGGCAGACAGACAGGCAGGCACCAAGGCTGGCAGACAGCAAGGCTGGCAGGGAGGCTGGAAGGTAGGCTGGCAGCAAGGCTGGCAGGGAGGCTGGCAGGATGGCAGGCAGCAAGGCTGGCAGCAAGGCATGCAGGCAGGGCAGGCTGGCAAGGCACTCGATGTTTCTGGAAGCAGGTCTTTCCTCTGAATGGTGACCTGCTTGGGAGCTGCTTCCCTTTATATCCGCGGGGCTGACGCAATGCATCCTCCCTGCATGCACATTGAATGCTAGGCATCCGCTAGGCTTCCGCTAGGCATCCGCTAGGCTTCCACTCTGCATCCACTTCACCCGCTCAGCATCCACTGTGCATCCGCTTCATCCACTTGGTGTCCGCTCTGCATCCGCTGTATCCGTTCCACGTCCGCTTTGCTGCGCTCCCCCAGAAGCCTTGCGGATGTGCCATCCGCTCCCATCCGCTTCCATCCGCTATGCTTCCGTTCTGCACCCGCTTTCCATCTGCCCTGTGTCCTCCCCCCATCCGTTCCTTTCCGTGTTATCCGCTCTGGTTATGCAAATTTTTGCCCCTTTTGAGAGCGGATAACAACATATGGAACATTTTTCAAGTCCGTTATGTCCTTTTTACAAACGTTTTGTATCCGTCAGGCACTGTGACAGGGCCTTTATATTAGACTCTGTTATTCATCAAGTCCTAGTTGCTAAAAATCAGATATTTTTCTACTGCTTTTTTTTAATGCATCCTTCTCTATGTAAACTTTTTCTTTCTGGAAACTTGATACTCTTATTAAATTTTGTTAAGCCTGGGTTCCCCAACCAGGGTTAGGTAGACAAGCTAAACAGAATGTGCAGCGTTAGTCAGATAGGCACACAGATAAATGAGTGAGCTAAGCTTGTATGTTTATTAACATACAGTAAAAATAACAGATACGCTTGTGCTATCAAGAATATATTTTATTGCAGTATAAGTTTATGGCATAGTCAAATAACAGTCCAATATTCATTTACCATGTAGTCAGTCCATTCAGGGATATTCAGTTAGCAAAGTCCATGTAGAATATCCTATGTCAGTTCACCTATAAATCAGTCCTTTGTTGTCTCTCCCGTTTGAGCAATGCAGTCTTGATTCCAAGCAGTAATCAGGGATCATCAAAGCCAGAGAGAGTGCAAGTGAGCAAGCCGTAGTCTTGCTACTTTTATATTGTTTTCTTAACCACTCTTTTAATTGCTATTTCACAGTTAAAGCTGTATACACTCTAACATACAC
>BLBF01013023.1:0-12272 GCA_015471245.1 Laticauda colubrina | reverse complement strand
AGGATGAAAACTAAACAGGATTGGAGCTGGGATGGAGTCGCCAGGAAAGGATTTCCAAGGCTGCAGAGAGAAGTTTAAAAGAGTGGGACAGGAGAAGACAAAAGCTTCTTTAGAGCCCCTCCTGCGATCCAAATGTTTGCAGTGGGAAATCGAGACAGGGGGGAATAGGGCTATCTGAGGGGAGGAAGAAGAGTGGCTGGCTCAGGAAGCAGAAATGCAGGAGGAATCTTGGGGTCATCTGATATGTATTCTGACAACAGCATATGTACATTGCATGGAGCTTGTAGTTGCATTGAGTTAGCAGTTACATTGAGTTTGCAGTTGGGAACCTGATGCATAGGCATGTCCTGCCCTGAAGTGGCTGGGAACTCTGCCTTCGGGGAGCTTTCATTGGCCGATAGAAGCAGCCTTGCAGTGAGGGGAGTGTGTGTGTGTGTGTGCTCACCCTGAGGCCGCTTCTTCCAGCCGATCGAAGTAACTGGTGACTGCATTTGGGGAGCTTCCATCGCCTGAAAGAGACTGCCTAAAGTCAAGGGGTCATGGGCAGCCACGCCATGCCCTGAAGCAGCTGGGGACTCTGGGGAGCTTTCGTCTGCCAATAGAAGCGGCCTCATGGCAAGGAGAGGGTGTGTGAGCACTCGCCCCAAGGACACTTCTACCGGACAATCAAAGTGGCTGGTGACTGCATTTGGGGAGCATCCATTACCCAAAAAAGACTGCCCTAAAGACGAGGGGACATGGGCAGCTATGCCACGCCCTGAAGCGGCTGGGGACTCTGCCTTCGGGGAGCTTCTATCGGCTATCGGCTTTCGGCTATCGGAGTATTCTAGCCTAGGCTACCTGCAGGGCACTCCTAAAGTCAAGTTTTCTCCCCATCCCCCCCATTTCTCTTCACCTCATGTAGTTTTAACGAACGATGTGAGAAATGCGGGGAAATGCATGGTTTAAATAGGCCTAAATTTTGGGGGTGGGGCTTAATTTCACCTCATGCCTAGAAATCATGCTGGGCCTTCCTATTGGTGGAGGCCGTATTGTTGGAGAAACACGGTAGTAAACACTAGAAGGCTAAGAAGAATGTTAGTTTAGCCTTGTCTAGAAATTCAGCTGTAAACAATGATTTGTGGAGCATCACAATGCATTACTAAAGATAGAAAAAGGTTTGTAAAGATGTCCATGAGTAAACAACATGTATCATTGGCAAATTGATGGAAGATTAAAGCATCAGATCAAGGTACTGCATATTGTTCTTGTATAAATGAACATTTAACTGTGTTATATGTACCTAAACTGAAATTTAATTTGCTATCAGTAAGGGCTTTAGTTAATCTTGGTTATGTAGTAACCTTTAAGGGAGATAACTGTATAATAGAGAAAGAGGGTAAAAGTGTTACTGCTACTTTAAGGAATTATTTATATGTAATACATGATGACAAGTTGAAGATGGCTAACCCAGTTTATAACAATTTTAAGCCATATGATGAATGTATACATTTACTGCATAGATGTCTGGGGCACATTAATTTCAAAATGCTCAAACAAACTGTTGAATTGTCAGAGGGAGTAAACTTGAAACCCTGTAGCAAGTATTTAAACCATAATGCCTGCAGCCAAGATAGAAGCAAGGTTACTCCAACAAACATACTAAATGGGTTTAAGACCAAAGAATCTTTAGAGGTTGTTTTTGCTGACATAATTGGTCCTAAGAAACCAAGTTTAGGAGGTGCCTGCTATATTTTGAGTATTATGGACAATTACTCACGATACGGTTTCTGCTATCTTATGAAAAACAAAACAGAAACATTCCAACATTTCTTTAACTGGCTAAGGTTTGCTGAGAGAAAAATGAAAAGTAAAGTAATTACTTTAGTTACTGATAATGGGACTGAGTTTGTTAATGAAAGATTCCAAACAATGTTGAAATTGGCTGGTGTAGAGCATAAACGTTCTGCACCTTACAGACCACAACTTAACTTGTTTGTAGAATGAAGAGGGCAAACATTTCAAGCCATGGCTCGTACTATGTTATCTGATTCAGGTTTACCTGAAACACTCTGGGGTGAAGCCATAACATGTAGTAACCATGTTTTAAACAATATAGTTAATACAGCAACTGGAGAATTGCCATTCACTCATTGGCATGGTAGAAAACAAAATTTAAGCAACCTGCACAAATTTGGAGCTCCAGCATGGGTGCATATTCCCTCACAAGTAAGACTGAAAAGGCAACATAGAGCTAAGAAGTTATTTTTTGTGGGTTACAAAGCCAACCAAAGATCATTTAGATTTTGGGATCAAGGCACAGTTCATGTTTATTGTAGTGCTAATGCAAAATTTCTTGAGCACGTTGGGTGGGATAAACTGGAACAGGAATCCAGCAATTATATCATTAATGACACCCAAATAGTCCCTAAAGAAAAAATCAGCAAACCACAAACAGCCATTAAAGAGGAAGAACAGGTGCAGGAAGAAGTAGAAGAACAGGAGCAGGTAGAACAGGAAAGTCCACCAGTTAGCCCTGTATTATCTCGACGTTCAACCTGAGTAACATGACCACCTGATAGATATCAGGCTAGTGTTGTATGCCAAGTGAATACAGTTCCTAGTAACTATAGTGAACTAAAACTGTATCCTGCTAAGGATCAGGCTGCTTGGCAGAAAGCAATGGATAAGGAACTGGAATCTTTAAAAAGACTGGAGGTAGACGAAAATGTTAAGTTACCACTAGGCAAACATGCCATAGGATGTAAATGGTTATATAAACTGAAGACAGGTGTAGATGGGACTGTTACCCATAAAGCCAGGTTAGTAGCCCAAGGGTTCAATCAGACAGCAAATGACTATGATGAGGTGTTTGCACCTAGTCTGAAGGCTACTACATTAAGGGCAGCATTAGTGTAGGCAGCTAAGGAGAAATACATTATAAATCATTTGGATGTAGAGACTGCATATCTGCATGTACCATTGCAACACACTATTTATTTAAAGAAACCTTTAGGTATCAAAAAATGATAATACAACCGATTGCTAGAGACTGAAAAAGAGTCCTTATGGTTTGAAGCAATCATGATATGAGTGGAACCAATGTATAGTTAAAGAATTAACTAAGATAGGTTTTGTAGCTGGCATGGCTGATCCATGTTTGTTTAAAAGAGAAAGTAATGGTGTAATTTCATTGTTGTTTTTATTTACTGATGATGTAGCATTAATCACCAAAACTGAACAAGAAGCTACTAAAATAATCTCACTGTTAGAGAGGAAATTTAAAATAAAAAAGTTGGGAGAAATCAAACAATATCTTAGTTTAAAGATGGCTAGAACTAGGAGAGGATACAAAATCTCACAGGCAGATAAAATTAACCAATTACTAAAAAGTTTTAAAATGGAACTTTGTAAGCTGGCTAAAACACCAATGAGCCAGGAGCTTAGCCATCATGATATTCAAAATCCTATTTTTGATAAGAACATTTATCAGTCCTTGATTGGTAGTTTATCTTATCTCAGTAATTGGTCAAGGTCAGATATTGCATACTCTGTTAACCAATTAGCGAGATTTAACACTGAGACGACTGAAAGGCACTGGCAAGCTGCTAAACGTGTGTTAAGATGTCTGAAACAAACAATGCATTATGCATTATATTTGGAGCGTGAAGATGAACTGAGTTTAAATACATATGCTGATGCAAGTTTTGCTACAGACATAAATGCACAAAAATCTACATCGGGTACTGTAGTATTATTGGGAAAGGCATTGATTAGACAGAAACATCTAAGTTTGTCAACAATGGAGGCTGAATTCTCATGTTTGTCTTTACTATGTACAAATTTAGTTTTGTATAAAGCCCATGTCACACTGAACCAACGGATGGAAAGAGGATGTAAAACGGACAAAAAAGCTTGCCATCCGTTTGAAAACGCGATGTACTCACTGCCTCCATTTTGCTTCCTCTCGATACGTCCAGCATCCGTTTATTGACGTTTCATCCACTCCAAAAGTTTTGGGTTGCCCAAAACTTTTACGTGGAAAATGTATCCAGTTCGTCTGTTCTGCATCCGCTACGCATCCGTTATGCATCTGTTACACATCTGCTATATCCGCTAGGCATCCACTGCACATACGCACAACTCGCATCCGCTCAGACGCAGGGAGGAAGCGGAACAGACGCGGAACGGATGCAGAATGGATGCAGAATGGATGCAGCACAGAAATAAAGCGTTTAAAATGGAAAAAACGTTCGCAGAGGGGACCTATCTCAGATATTAAGGATGTCTACAGGATGCCTAGAGGATGCCTAGAGGATGCAAAGGGACACCTATACTGCCTATAAAAAGGGGGAGCAACTCACCTGCATCTCACTTTCAGACCAGCAGCCCACCTGTGCAGACCTCTGCAGCCTTCATCTGACTCTTCCTCTTCCACAGCATCCAGTCATGTCCACCGTGGATTGTAACACAGTCCATTTGGTAGCCGCCATCCTTCTGCAACAGTGCGAAGCCATCTACAGGCTCTGTGAACTCTACTACGGGAAGAAAAAGAGGCGGCCAAGAAGCGTCTGGGTCCGAAAATGGATTGGGAGAAGAGCAGAGTACGAACTGTACAACAAGCTGATGGTGGAGCTCAGAAACAAAGACACTCGTGCATTCCAGAACTTCATGAGGATGCCTCCAGCCATGTTTGATGAAGTTGTGCAGCGGCTGACACCCAGGTTGACCAAGGCAAACACCAACTTCCGGCCCAGCCTGGACCCTGGGCTCAAGATGGCACTCACTCAGCGCCACCTGGCCTCAGGGACCACCTACAAAAGCATGCAGTACGGCTGGACAGTGCCACACAACACCATCAGCATTGTGGTCAGAGAAGTGGTGCAGGCCATCATCGAAGAATAAAAGGAGGAGCTCCTCCAGTGCCCCTCCACTGAAGAAGGATGGAAGAAAGTTGCAGAGCAGTGGTATCAGAGGTGGAACTTCCCCCACACCGTTGGAGCCATAGATGGGAAGCACGTGGCCTGCAAAGCTCCAGCCAAGTCGGGGTCCACTTAGTTCAACTACAAGGGCTTCTTCAGCATTGTCCTCTTCGCCATGGTCGATGCTGACTACAAGTTCATGTACATCGATGCTTCAGGCAACGGCTCATCTTCAGATGCCCAGGTATACAATGATAGTCACCTCAAAGAGGGGCTGGAAGGCAACCTCATCATGGGCTTCCCAGATCCAGACCCCCTGCCCAATGACACGCAAGATGTGCCCTACTTCATCGTGAGGGATGACGTCTTCTCCCTCAGAACCTACCTCATGAAGCCCTACACCTCCAGACTCCTCACCCGTGAAGAGAGGATCTTCAATTACAGGCTGTCCAGGGCAAGGCGGGTGGTGGAGAACGCCTTTGGCATCCTGCCCAACAGGTTCCAGGTACTTCTCACCACCATGAAGCATCACCCAGAGACCGTGAGGAGGATCATGGAAGCTTGCTGCATCTTGCACAATCTCATGCGCACCCGCTACCCAGTCTTGCAGAACAGGCTTGTGGACCATCAACAAGGCAATGGGGACATGGAGCCTGGGGAATGGAGGCAAGGGCGAAACCTGATCGACACTCAGGATGTGCAAGGCCCCAACAGAGCCTCACGGGAAGGAAAGAAGCAGTGCAACCTCCTGAAATACTGGTGCAACTCCCCAGCTGGAGCAGTGGAGTGGCAAGACAGGATGGTAGATGCTTAATGGATGCTTCCTTCAGCCTGTCTCATCACACTGATGAGATTGGGCCATGTATGTTGGGTGGGCCTACAATGAACAGGGCGTTTAACAAAGAGTTGTGTTTGTGTTGACATGTGTGGATCAATGCTTACATTGTTATGGATAAAAAAGGGCCATAGGTGTGGCACCTGGGAGGGTAGACCATACAGTCCCACTATGCTTGCACTGGAGGTTTATCTATCCCACAGCTATTAGCCATCCCAAAGATATCCGTGCTCATTCCAGAGGTATCCCTGCCCACCCCACTGCTATCTTAACCCATCCCACAAGCATGCAAAGGCTTAAACCATTTCTAAAAGATTCCACCAAGACTTTATTGAAAAAAAGAAATGAAGGAAGTGTGTGAATCAAAGATAGACTTTATTGAACAATAAGCTGTAACAGAAAAATGACCCAAGTCAAGTGTCCAAATAAAGTCCACAGGTAGCCAGCTACCTGGTCTCTGGCACTCTTATCGGTCACTCGGAGGTGTGCCCAGTCTCAGGGGTGAAGGGTCCAGGTGCTGTGGTGGTGGGTGGTGCTGGAGTGCCTGGCCCCGAGAGGACAACAGGGGACGGTGTGTTGAGGAAGGTGTCGGACAGCTGGCTCAGCCCCGTGATGCTGAGAGGTCCTTCCTCCATGCCATGGGGTGTCAGCCCCAGTACTGATGACAGATGTACTGAGGCCGGGCTTGGCTGTGGGGTGGAGGAAGGAGCAGTGTAGTGGGGCTATCTGCTCTGCAGCTGGGTGAGGACTGTCGTGGGTGGCATCATTGGCGTGGGTGGCATCGGTGGCATCAGTGGAACCGGTGGCAATGGTGTTGCCCGATGACTCTGTGCCTGGACTGGGAAGGGCTGCTCCCTGTGTTGCTGAACCTACTGGTAGCCATAGCCCTGGTAGGTGAGGGCCTGTGGGAAGCCTTGGAATGGGAGGGACATCACCTGGGGTGGAGGAGCAGACCTGGACTGGGTGGGAGCAGGTTCCTCTGGGTCTGGAGGGTTGTGAAGCAGCTTGGTGATCTGGTCCTTCACCAGCTGGTACTGTGGATCTGCCATTTCCTTGAGGGTCTGGTTGACATAGGTGAGGAAGGGCTTGTGGTTGGAGGAGGAGGAGTCGGTGTGGACCAGCTGAGAGAGGAGATCTATGCTGGTGCGGATGGTGTCCCTGATCTCCAGCAGGACAGTGTGGCTCTGCCCCTCCTGCTGTCTGGCTCTCTGTCTTTCTGCAGAGGTGGAGCTGGGGGGGTGGATGCGGCTAGGACTGTGGTGGACTTGATGTCTCCTTTCTCCCACCGCACCAGGGAGTCCTCCATGCACTCCACCACGCTTACCACACCTGTCCGCGGGTTCTCCGCCATGGCACGCTCCACAGAAACCTGCCTGGAGACAGGGACTGACTCTCGGCCAGAAGAGGACTGGGTGGCAGCAGGCTGCCGGAGAGAGACCGTCGTGAGAGGGGCTACTGGTGCTCCTCGGTTGCGGATCTCACCCTCCAGGAAGCTGCACCTCGCCATGACGTAGGTCTCTCTGTCTGTCAGCTTAACCATGGCCTGGCCAGATTTCTTCAGGTGCAGCTTCCCGTACCAGGTGTGCATGTGCTTCCACCAGCCGAGGAGCACCTCCGAAGTGTAACCCATACTCTCCGCCCTCTCTCTCCAAGTAGCCTGCTTCCACTTGGTGTCCCTGTACAGCCGGTGTCCCTTCCGCCACAGATAGTTGTTCTCTCTCAGCCACTCCAGCACCTCATCCTCGTGCGTCTCCGCAATGGAGTATTGCCTCCTCTCCCGTTGCCGCATACGCCTCTTCCTCCCTTTGGCAGGACCAGATGGGCCCTCATCAGAGGGGCTCCCAGGTAGTAGGGGCTGCTCCTCCACACCACCACCACCAGCAGCAGCACCAGCAGGATCATCATCATCATCATCATCATCATCATCATCATCATCATCATTATCCTCACCAGCAGGATCATAATCATCATCATCAGCAGCAGCAGCAGCAGGATCATCATTGTTAGGGATAACATTGTTCACCCTAACTGGTTTAGGTGAAATAATAACTATGAATCATAGTTAGTGTATGTTAGAGTGTATACAGCTTTAACTGTGAAATAGCAATTAAAGGAGTGGTTAAGAAAACAATATAAAAGTAGCAAGACTACGGCTTGCTCTCTCTCTCTCTCTGGCTTTGATGATCCCTGATTACTGCTTGGAATCAAGACTGCATTGCTCGAACGGGAGAGACAACAAAGGACTGATTTTTATGTGAACTGACATAGGATATTCTACATGGACTTTGCTAACTGAATACCCCTGAATGGACTGACTACATGGTAAATGAATATTGGACTGTTATTTGACTATGCTATTAACTTATAATGGAATAAACTATATTCTTGATAGCACAAGCGTATCTGTTATTTTTACTGTATGTTAATAAACATACAAGCTTAGCTCACTCATTTATCTGTGTGCCTATCTGACTAACGCTGCACATTCTGTTTAGCTTGTCTACCTAACCCTGGTTGGGGAACCCAGGCAAAACACTGGTTATGGGCCCAGAGTCTGCGAAGTCAGTTTAACTAGGTTAAACAGATTTATGTAAAAAGTGAGAGTTTGTGTTGTTATACATTACAGTAAACAGACAGCTGTGTTTTATTAATTATATTTTTATATCCATATAAGAAAACATGGCACAAGTCAATCTACAAAGTTTGTCCCTTATATCCAAGCTGGATGGAACAAACTATGTATCATGGTCTACAAAATGTAGTCTACTTCTACGAAGTGAAGGTCTGTGGAACATAATTGAAAATCCACCAAATGTAGAAGAATGGGATCCAGAGGATGAGGAAGACAGACTAAAGATAGAAGAATTTAAGCATAAAAATCAACAAGCCATTTGCATAATTGCGTTAACCTTAACTGATCAACAGCTTGTTTATATCCACGGAGAGAAAACGGCTTTTGGGTGTTGGCAGAAGCTGAAGAGAATTTATGTTCGAGATAATATTGATGCTCACATAAATCTAACACGGAAGCTTTTCAGGACGCATCTCCAAACAAATGGTGATATGCTGAGTCATTTGAAAACTATGCAAAGCATTTTCCAAGAATTACACGAGAAAGAGCTTATATTCTCTGAACAACATCAAGTTTATATAATTCTATCTTCCCTTGATGAAAGTTATGATAACTACGTAACTTCACTTGAAATTTTGCCAAAGGACAATTTAACTTTAACTGATATAACTGGCAGATTGATCGAAGAGGCCAGAAGAAGGCATGAAAGAGATGAATTAAGGAGGAAGCAACCTCAAAAAGAAGATAATAAATCTCCTACTGCATACGCAATTAAAAAGTGTTTTAATTGTGGAGGAAGAGGACATTTGGCAAGATTTTGTAAAAAGGCAAAGCACCAGAACGCTGGCCAGAATACTAAAAATCATCAAAAAATAAATAAACATTTAGAGTTAGCCATGTATACTAACGGAGCTGTAAAAAATAATTTATGGGTGGTTGACAGTGGGGCATCCCATTGTATAACAAATGATAACAAAAATTTTATAAAAATGTCCCAGAGTACACAGCAGATATCGTTAGCCAATGGCTGGAAACTGAAAGTTAAAGGTGAAGGTATAGCATATTGTTCTTTTATAAAAGAGAATGTAAAAATGTTATATGTACCACAACTTAAGTTTAATTTAATTTCAGTTAGAATTTTGGTTAAACTAGGATATGTAGTTACATTTAAGGGAGATAACTGCATACTTGAAAAAGAAGATAAGATAATTACTGCATCTTTAAGAGGTAGATTATATGTGTTAAATGATGATGGTTTAAAGGTGGCTAACACAATTTATGAAAATAAGAAACCTCATGACGAATGTATTCACTTGTCACATAGAAGGCTAGGGCATTTAAATTTTAAAATGCTTAAGAAAACTGTTGAATTGTCTAAGGGAATAAGTTTGAAATCTTGTAATAAGTATTTGCAATGTTATGCCTGTAATCAAAATAAGAGCAGGGTCATACCGGCTAATAGAATTGATGGATTTACTACTAAAGAGCCTTTAGAAATAGTATTTGCTGATTTAATAGGTCCTAAAAAACCTAGTGTAGGAGGAGCTCGCTATATACTAAGTATAATGGACCACTATTCTAGATATGGGTTTTGCTATTTAATGAAGAGCAAAACTGAAACATATCAAAATCTATTTAATTGGTTAAAATTCGCTGAAAGAAAAACTAAAAAGAAATTAATAACTCTCATCACAGATAATGGTACAGAATTTACAAATCATAAATTTAAAAACAGACTAAGACAGTTAGGTATTCAACATAAAATGTCTGCACCATATAGGCCACAACATAATGCCTTTATAGAGAGAAGAGGCCAAACATTACAATCAATGGCACGAATTATGATGTCTGATTCAGGATTACCTGACAATTTATGGGGAGAAGCAATAATGTGTGGTAATCATATATTAAATAATGTTGTTAATTCAACAACAGGTGAATTACCATTCACACTGTGGCATGGTACAAAACCTGATTTAAGTTACATGCACACATTTGGAGCACCAGCATGGGTGCATATCCCTACACAACTTAGATACAAAGGACAGCATAGAGCTAAAAGATTGATTTTTGTAGGTTATACATCTAATCATAGATCTTATAGATTCTGGGAACCAGGTACATCTAGAGTTTACACCAGTACTAGTGCAAAATTCCTAGAACATGTAGGATGGAATAGATTAGAGCAAGATTTAAATAATGAAGTATTTATTGAACCCTACAAAAGGCAGAAAGATGAGATTAGCTATAAGAAGAGTCCAATTAAAGAAGAAGTCCACGAAGAGCAAATAGGACCAGAACAAGAGGAAATAGTTGATCAGGAAGAGTTACAAAATCAAGAACAATTAATAAATGAAAGTCCACCTGTAAGTCCTATAATACCTAGACGTACTACACGTGTAACTAGACCACCTGATAGGTATCAAGCAAGTATAGTTTGCCAAGTAACTAAAGTTCCAACTAGTGTAGATGAACTTAGGATGTATCCTGCTAAGGATCAGGAGAATTGGCAAAAGGCAATGGAAAAAGAACTAAATTCATTAAAGGTAATGAAAGTGTATGAAGATGCCAAATTACCTCCAGGAGAAAAATCCATTGGGTGCAAATGGATATTTAAAGTAAAAACTGGAAATGATGGGACTGTTACCCATAAAGCTAGGTTAGTAGCTCAAGGATTTAATCAAACTGCATCTGATTATGATGAAGTTTTTGCACCAAGCCTTAAAGCTACATCTTTAAGAGCAGCATTAGTGTGGGCAGCTAAGAAAAACTATGTCATTAACCATTTAGATGTAGAAACTGCTTATCTACATGCACCATTGCAGCACACTATATATTTAAGGAAACCAATTGGCATAAATGACAATAAAATAAATAGTAATGATTGTTGGAAACTCAAAAAGAGTCTTTACGGGTTGAAACAATCTGGGTTTGAGTGGAACCAATATATTGTGAAAGAGTTAAACAATATAGGTTTTAAATCTGGTTTAGCAGATCCGTGTGTGTTTAAAAGAGAAAATAATGGAACGGTGTCATTATTATTATTATTTACTGATGATATTGCTTTCATAACTAAGACTAATAATGAAGCTAATGAAATTATATCATTATTAGCCAAAAAGATAAAAATAAAGCATTTAGGTGAAATTAAAAGGTATCTAGGATTGACAATAAATAAAACAAATAATGGTTTTAAGATATCTCAAGAAGATAAAATTTGCCAATTAATTAAAACTTATAAGATGGAACTTTGTAAACCAGCAAAGACTCTAATGAGTCAAGAAGTTTGCCAAACTAATGATCAAAGTCCCAAATTTGATAAGTCCATATATCAATCTTTGATTGGTAGCTTATCATATATAAGCAATTGGTCAAGGCCAGATATAGCTTATAGTGTAAATCAGCTGGCATGTTTTAATTCAGATCCAAAAGAATATCATTGGAAATCCTTAAAAAGAATATTGAGATATCTTAAGGGAACAATAAACCATGCATTATATATAGAACCAAAGGGTGATTTGAGTCTTAGTGCTTATGCAGATGCAAGTTTTGCAACTGATATAAACACTAGAAAATCAACATCTGGGATGGCTATATTATTTGGTAAGACGCTAATAGGATGGAGGTCAATCAGACAACAGCATATTAGTTTATCCACGATGGAAGCAGAATTTTCATGTCTATCATTATTATGCACTGACTTAATTTTCTACAAACAGTTATTGTTGGACATGGGTATAACTGTAAAAGATTCCATTATTGTGTATGAGGATAACCAAGCAGCTATAAAGTTAGCTACTAGTATTGCTGTAAAAACTAGATCAAAACATACTGACTTAAGATATTTGAATGTAAGAGAATCAGTGAAGAATGAACTGATAAAATTGGAATACTGCATGTCAGAAGAAAACATTGCAGACCAATTTACAAAAGCTCAAGGAGCAACTAAGTTTAAAGAAAGTTG
>BLBF01013021.1:0-10352 GCA_015471245.1 Laticauda colubrina | reverse complement strand
TATGGGTCTGAGAGGTATGCCTTCTTTGTGTATTTTTGGGAGGCCGTTTAATTTGGGGCATCTAGAAGATTTTTCTCTTGGGATGATCGTCTGTTGGATTTCTTTGCTTATGTGGCTGGTTATAATTTTCTTCTTGGTTGATTTTTCTAGATATGTGGTTATATATTTGAAATGGAGTAGTTATCAATAAGAATATTGTTTTATGGTGCAATTCATCCTGTATAACAACAGCAGAAACTTAACCTACTTCAAACAAGAATGGCTCCTTTATATATAATACATTATTAAACAAGGTAAACCTAGACATTTCGAGTATGATTACTAAGGGGAAAAAATAGATGAGAAAACCTAACTGGAAATAAGAAAGAATTCGAGATGTTTACAACTAGTTTGATTGTAATTAACAGTCAGGATATAAAATGGAAGGGAAGACTATAATTTGCAAGCAAATATTTTCATAATAATGTTTTATTGATTTTTATTCTTTATTCTTTTGTATATTAATTGTCATTTTTCTAAAAAAATAATTGCAGTTCGTAATTTCATCCTTATGATTCATATTGTGCTGCCTATAGCTTTTACAGTTTGCATTTTACATAGAATTTAATTGTGAGTTTTACATTTTTAAATATAGCTTATGTAATTATCTCTATTCACTTATTGGGTTATTGGAAAATTATAATCTTAACACTTTTGCAATTACCTTGTTTATTCAACTGATTCTATTCCTTCATTTTGTTTTTGCCGTTTTCCTTCTGTTTATTAATTTTCCCAAAATGTTGAGTATATGTGTTGCGTCGACGTGGAGTTTTCCCTCTGGTCCACGTTCCTGGTGGGAGCACGGACTACCCTGATTGGTTGATGCTGTTTGACAGCCAGCTATATAAAGCGCTGTCAAACGGCATCAGCTAGCCAACTGCTTGTTGGCCCAGCAGTCGCGGCAAACCTTTATTTCATTAAATAAAGACTGTCAGTTGTTCCGTGTCTGCCTCGGTCATTCCCATCGCTCCACAACACTGGCGACGAGGGTGGGATTCAAATAAGAGGCGACCGGACAATGCAGCAGGGTGCAGTCACTGTTAAAGAGCCAGAGTCACTAAAAACAAAGGAGCCGAAGCCACTCCGAGCTGACTGTCACTAGCCGCTGACGCCATTCTGCGAGCGTGAAATTCAACTTTCTAGCCGAATAGACTGTCATCGCTGAGGAGAGATGTCTTCAACCCCTGCGTTCCCGCCATTTAGACAAGCGGCAGAGACTTGGGAATCCTACAGGAACTGCTTCAACTGTTTTCTGGATGCTAAAGACCTCACTGAAGCTTCAGCCCATGGAAAAAAATCCTATTTCTTAAGCTTTTGTGGGGCTGCAGTGTTTGACACTGCCACAGCATTGGTAGCCCCACGACCTGTCAAAGAAGTCCCTTGGGGGGAGCTTCAAGAAATCCTCTCTAATCACTGTTCACCCAAGCCCTCACAGATTGCAAGGAGACATGCCTTCAGGAGGCGAGTTCAGGGTGAGGGAGAGACTATCAGTGAATACATGGCTGCTCTGAGGTCTGCTGCCTTACATTGTGGATTCAGGGATTATCTAGAGGATATGCTCCTAGACCAAATAGTGTGTGGGGTTAAAGACTTAAGGCTGCAAAGGTGGCTATTAGCCAAAAGGGACCTAACCCTTACAATAGCCATTGAAGAGTCTCAGGCTGCTGAGCTTTCTGCTCAATCTGCAGCTGAAATCCAGGGAAACACAATCAAACAGAAAAGCTCAACAGTCCATTTTGATGAGGTTTCTCCTGATGAGGACTCTGAGGATTCAGCTGTTGTAAATCGTCTTAGACAACAGAGACCCCTTCCAGAAGACTCAAAGTCAAAAGCAAGTTTTTCTCCCCGGCAGCAACCCATCTGTTTAAGCTGGGGAGGAAATCACTTAAGAGCATCCTATAGGTTCAGGAATGCCATCTGTTTCAGTTGCCAGAGGAAGGGTCACTTAGCAAGGGTCTGCCAAGCTGGGAAAACCTTTACTCAGAGACCTCAGCCAAACCCCATCTTTGAAAGGCAAATGGAACACTGCTATACCTGTTACCACTTCAATCAGTCAAACAACAGCTCTTACAAAATCAGTATTTTTGTCTCCTTAGAAGGTAAACCTTGCAAGATGGAGGTGGATACAGGTTCTGCTCTATCCATTATTTCATGGAACACCTTCAAGAAGCTGCTACCCAGATTTCCAAAGAAGAAGCTCCTTGACTGCCACCTGACTTTGCGAGATTACCAAGGCAAGAACATTCCAGTCCTCAGGAAGGGCAAGTTCCTCATTCAATTCAAAACTTTTAAAGGCCACTTGCCTCTGGTTGTGATGGATGGTGCTCTCCCCATTTTACTGGGTTTAGATTGGTTCCCTGCCCTTGGCCTAAATATAACAGGCATCCACTCTGTGTTAAATGCTGAAGTAGATTCCCTATTCAAAGACTATGCTGATGTATTCAGTGAAAATTTGGGATGTTACTCAGGCACCCCCATATCATTTAGTGTAGACCCTCAAGCAACTCCTGTACGCCTGAAACCTCGTAGAGTACCTTTTGCAATCTGTCCTAAGTTAGTTAAGGAACTTGACAAACTAATCAAACAAGGAGTCTTAGAAACTGTAGATTTTGCTAAATGGGAGACCCCCATAGTGAGCCCTCTTAAGAAAGATGGTAGCGTTAGGATATGCGCTGATTACAAAATTTCCCTGAATAGATACCTCCAAATCAGTGCTTATCCTGTTCCCATCATTCAACACCTTTTACATTCTTTTGAACCTGGGTCTATTTTTGCAAAGCTGGATATGTCCCAGGCATACCAGCAATTCCCTGTAGATGACCACACAACAGAATTGCAGACAATATTAACTGAAGGGGGAGCTTTTAGGTGCAGACGCTTTCAGTTTGGTGTGAGTGTAAGCCCCTGGGATATTTCAATCCCTGATGGAGAGGCTACTTCAAGATCTCCCAGGGGTAGTCCCCTATTTTGATGATATTTTAATTTCAGCCACAGACAAACCTCAGTTGTTACAAAGAGTAAGGTCAGTTCTAGATCGATTCAGGCAAAATGGCCTCAAACTTAAAAAGGACAAATGCACCATTGCCACTAAGCAAGTAGATTTTCTGGGCTATAGAATTGAGGCCTCCGGCATACACCCTATAGAATCTAAAGTCAGGGCCATCCACGAGGCACCCACTCCTACCAACAAAACTGAACTCCAGGCCTTCTTAGGGCTTCTCAATTTTTATGCTGCATTCCTCCCTCACAAAGCTTCAGTCGCAGAGCCTTTACATAGACTTTTGGACAAAAAGTCCCCCTGGCGTTGGGGACCTAGGGAAGCCCATGCCTTCCACTCCGCCAAATCCTTGATCACCTCTAAAGCAGTTTTAATTTAACCAGCATCTTCCATTAGTTCTTGCTGCAGACGCTTCCCCTTTTGGCATAGGGGCTGTTTTTAGTCATAGACTGCCAAATGGCTCTGAGGTACCCATTGCCTTTTTCTCCAGAACCTTTTCTTCGGCTGAACGCAACTACAGCCAGATAGACAAAGAGGCTTTGGCTGCAGTTGCCTCTGTAAAGAAATTTCATGAATTCCTCTATGGCCACCATTTTGAACTAATCACAGATCACAAACCTCTGCTAGGCCTTTTGTCTACTGATAAACAAACACCTCAGATTCTATCTCCAAGGATGACCAGATGGACTCTGTTTTTGGCTGTTTATTCATACAAACTGATCCATAGACCCGGAAAAAACTTCGCACATGCTAATGCTCTCAGCCCCTGCCCATTGCCGGTTCCAGTTGAAGACCCTGCACCAATCCATGTTGTGTTCAAATTCAGCGAACTCAATCTGCCCATTACAGCTTCTGACATTGCTTACCATTCCTCAAGGGACAAGGTAATCGCCCAAGTCCTTGACTGGGTGGGCAGGGGGTGGCCAGATGTCCCTTATTCCCCTGCCCTTCAAGGCACACCAGCTGGAACTGTCATCCCTCCAGGGTTGTTTATTGTGGGGAACAAGTGTGGTCATTCTTTCCTTGTTGCAAGCTTCAGTTCTGAAGCTCCTGCATGAAGGCCACCCGGGCATCGTTAAAATGAAGGCCCTGGCCTGTAGTTATGTCTGGTAGCCTGGCCTGGATGCCCGGATCTCCAGCTGGGTAAGCACTTGTCAGCCTTGTCAGGCAACCAGACCTGCCCCACCAACTGCATCCCCTGTGAAGTGGGAGGACGCTGGAGCCCCTTGTTCCAGGCTGCACATTGACCTGGCTGGCCCAATACAGGGGAGTACATTTCTAGTACTCGTAGACTCCTTCTCAAAATGGATTGATGCTGTCTTGCTTCCCACAACAACCACCCTTGCAGTTACCAGGGCCCTAACCAGGCTATTTGTGACACATGGCATCCCTGACACAGTAGTGTCAGATAATGGGTCCCAATTTACCTCCTGCGAATTTGAACTATACTTAGCCAACCTGGGGGTCAGGTATGCCCTCACAGCTCCTTTTCACCCTGCTAGCAACGGAATGGCTGAAAGGGCAGTTAGGTCAGTAAAAGAAGCTCTAGGGAGATTTGGCCAAAGTGACTGGCACTCTAAGTTGTCCAGATTTTTGCTATATCAGCATACAACCCCTTGTGCCACTACCAATAGGTCCCCAGAGGAACTCCTTATGGGTAGACGTTTGAGGACTCTCCTGGACAGGCTGCACCCCCACTACGCCCCATTAACTCCTCTTGGGTCTGACAGCCAGCCTAGGAAGTTTGCCTTAAATGACCTGGTTTATGCCCGCAATTATGCAGGCCACCCCTTATGGGTGCCAGGACAGGTCATAACTGTGACAGGGCCTAAGTCATATAGAGTGCTGCTGGAGGATGGTCATACCTGGCGCAGACATATCGACCAGCTGAGGAGGTGTTGGACAGTGACCGCTGATGGACCTACTCTACCACCCACCGATCCGAGTCTACCACCAGCTGATGAAAACCTGCCTCCGCTGACCGATGACACCCGGGAGAACTGTGGATGGAGGGACCTACCTGTTACAGCACCTGGCAACTCATCTGCAGCTCCAGAGGATGAGGCTCCTGTGGTAACCAGCTCCAAAGGGCTCCCTGAAGCAGAGGACTTTGATCGACAGACGGAGATCCCTGTTCTACGGCGTTCCGACTGCCTGAGAAGATGACCGGCCTACTTGCAGGACTACGCATGCTCCTTGCCAGGGGAAAGGAGTATTGCGTCAACACAGAGTTTTCCCTCTGGTCTGCATTCCTGGTGAGAGTGTGGACTACCCTGATTGGTTAATGCCGTTTGACAGCTGGCTATATAAAGCGCTGTCAAATGGCATCAGCTGTTGCCGCTAGCCAACTGCTTGTTAGCCCAGCAGTCGTGTCAACCCTTTATTTCATTAAATAAGGACTCCCTTCAGTTGTTCCGTGTCTGCCTCGTCATTCCCATCGCTCCATAACAATATGTTCACCATGTTTGTATGCATGCATGTGTGTATATGTGTGTGTGTGTGTGTGTATTTTACATGCACACAGACACACAGACAGCCCCCATCCATCTTTCTTCAAATCTGGGGCTGCCATAAGGAAGGATTGGTAACTGTGGGAATAAAGTGAGAAGGGAGGATAGCCACTATAAAGCGCTATCAAACGGCATCATCTGTTGCCGCTAGCTGACTGCTCGTTAGCCCAGCAGTCGCGGCAACCCCTTTGTTTCTAAATAAAGGTTCCTGCCTGTTGTTCCATGTCTGCCTCAGTCATTATCCGCCGCTCTACAACACATGACCACAAGCCACACCCAACAAATAAGCCACGCCCACAGAACTGGTAGTAAAAAAATTGAATTCCACCACTGGACCATGTAGATCAGGGGTGTCAAATTCAAGGCCTGTGGTCACATCCGTTCCATGGAGTGCTTAGATTTGGCCCAGGGGGAGTGCACTGGAAACAACAAACAACTGCGGTGTCTGTGCCAGTGAAAACGGAGCTAGGGTGAGCTCCATTTTCACTGGTTGGGGGTTGCAGAATGCCATTACAGCTAAAAAAAAGGAGCTTGGGAGCCCATTTTCACTGGCACAGTGCTTGGGTCACCACAGGCATCCCCGACACAAGTGATATCGAGCTGGCCATGCCCACCCTGGCCACACCGACCCCAGCACCCCAAGATCAAATACAACCATGATGTGGACCTCAATGATATTGAGTTTGACACCCCTGATATAGATAAATCTTCTTCAGGATGATTTGTCTATATCCTGTGCTTTTATGTTTTTCAACAATGCACCCATGTTAGTCTGTTTCCAAACTCTGGTCAGTTTTATGCAGGGTATTGCATAAAGCAAACATTTGGGTATTAAGATCTTTGAAAATCTATCAGAATCTGGTGATTTTCCATGTTTAAATTTTAAAGGCTTCAGAAATTAAAAGAAAAGAGAGATTTGATAAATTGAAAAAGGAGAATTGATGAAATTGTATGTCTTGTTTCTAAAAACATTAATCAGTTTAAATATTTATTCATTTTTATTAGTGATTGATTGTTTTATAAGTATAGTTGGTGAAAAAAGTTTAAATTCTTTTTATATTTGGTTTTAATCATGATTTGAGGATTTATGTCTTTAATCTACTTTTTTTACCTTACGTTTAATTTATTCACTAGCATTGTAATTTCACATTCATTATATCTTTGCTTAGCCAAAAGAATTAGACAGGATGTTACAATTTTAAGAGGTCCTAACCAGGACTTCCCCTATCATCAACCTTATTCAACCCAGCTATAGAAGTGCTTGCAGTAGCACTTCAATCCAGTGATCAGATTTATGAGATAAGATTGGGTGATAAATCATGGCTTTGAAATTTATTTGCAGATTATATGGGTCTGACTATCCCAAATGTCTCCCATTCAGCTGACTACATTAATAATGAGTTACAAGAATTTGTAAAGGTGTCAGAATTATTTACTAATATCCAAAAATCACATTGGTCTTTTTCATACCCTCCCAAACCTCAAAAGAAAATTTCTATATGTTTAAAGATTCCAGCAGAATGAGAATAAATTTTCAGGGATCACTGTTACCAAAAATATTGTTATGATTATGATTTTAGAAATGAAACAGGGAAATATTAGATTGGAGTTTTGTTGGAAATAAATTAAGTTGGACTTAAAAAATATTTTAACACTTGAGGGCAATTTGCAATGGTTAAAATTAAAGTCCTTGAAAGATTTAATTCTCTCTTTCAATGCTTTCCAGTTGAAATTCCAGTATGAGTTTTAAAATATTGGCAAAACAAGTTAGTAAATAAAAAGAAAGCTTTGCTCCCATAGAAAAAAAAATCAGAACCAATGCAATGATTTTTACTGTTCTCAAGAACAGAGACATATCTAGCCTGAGAACATGTCAAATTATGTAATAAAGGCATATGATTCCATTTATTCTGGAACAACCTTCTAAATAATAGATCCAAATTGAATCTATACTAGAGCCAAATAATTATATAAATTGATAGTTCTTTCAGCCAAACATTTCCACAGAATAAACAGGATTGAAAATATTTTCCCAAAAATGATACTCCAATTTTTTTTTTAAAAAAAAAAGATAGATAAGATAAATTTCAACAAAGTAGACCACAACCTACTTCTTAGTAAGCTAGAAAAAAAGTGGAATAGATAGCACCACCACTAGATGGACTCGCAACTGGCTGACAAATCGTATTCAATGAGTAGTCCTTAACGGGTCTAAATCTACATGGAAGGAAATAATCAGTGGGTGTCACAAAGTTCTGTCTTAGGCGCAGTACTCTTCAATATCTTCATTAATGACTTAGATGAGGGAATAGAAGGGGAACTTACCAAATTTGCAGATGATACTAAGCTGGCAGAAATAGCTAGTACCCAAGAAGATAGGCTCAAGATCCATCTCAAGATCCATCTGGATCTTGACAGACTAGAACGCTGGTTGTATCTAACAAAATGAAATTCAATGTAGAGAAAAGTAAAGTCCTACACTTAGTCAAGAAAAACAAAAAGTGCACATATAAACTGGGTGAAACCAGGCTCAATGGCAGTAACTGAGAGAGGGATCTTTTTTCATTTTTATTTATTTTGATTTGTCAATCACTTACAAGATAATAGGTTTAAGTATATACATTGTTATGAATATATGAAATGGGTACATATAAGAAAAATAAAAGAAACAATAGGACAGGGATGGTAGGCAAGTTAGTGTGCTTATGCACACCCTCTACAGACCTCTTAGGAAAGGGGTGAGGTCAATAGTAGACAGTCAAAGGTTAAAGTTTTTGGAGTTTGGGGAAGAAACCACAGAGTCAGGAAGAATATTCCAGACATTGACCACTCTGTTGCTGAAGTCGTATTTCCTGCAATCAAGTTTGGTGTGGTTAACCTTGATTTTGTATCTATTGTGTGCTCTTGTGTTGTTATGGTTGAAGCTGAAGTATTCATTGACAGGTAAGTCATTGCAATGTACGATTTTATATACCATACATAGATCAGACCAAAGATGGCATAATTCAAAGTTTTCTAGGTCAAGAATTTCAAGTCTGGCGCATAAGAAGTTCTGCAACGAGTAGAGGAGTGAAGAACTCTTCTTGTGAAATATTTCTGGACTTTCTCAACTGTGCTAATATCAGATATGTAATGTGGGTTCCAGACTGATGAGCTGTATTCAAGTATTGGTCTAGCAAATGTTTTGTATGCTCTAGTTATTAGTGTAATATTACCAGAGAAAAAGCTACGTAAGATTAGGTTAACAACTCTTAACGCCTTTTTGGCTATGTAGTTACAGTGGGCTCTAGCACTTAGATAATTAGAGATGAGTATTCCAAGGTCCTTTACAGAACTTGGATCATCAACAAGGTCTTGATTATTCAGCTTGTATTTTATTTTCTGATTTTTTTTGCCAATATGTAAAACAGAGCATTTATTTGTTGAGATTTGAAGTTGCCATTTGTTTGACCATTCTGATACATAGTCAAGGTCTTTTTGAAGGGAAGCAGTATTGTCTGTGGTGTTGAATAACTTTACATCATCAACGAAGAGAATGCAGTTGCTCTTGATATAATCACAGAGGTCATTTATATAGAGTATGAAGAGAATTGGTCCTAAAAAACTGCCTTGGGGAACACCACTGTTGACAGGTACAGAATTTGATAGGATGCTCCCAATTTTGACCATTTGTTGTCTGTTTAACAGGAATGCTTCTAGCCAGTTATGCAGGTGTCCAGAGATACCATAAGATTTTAGTTTTAGTAGTAGTTTGTTGTGTACCACTGAATCAAAGGCTTTATAGAAGTCTATGTAGATTGCATCTATTGCTTTGCCCTGATTGAGTTGTGTAGTCCATATGTTTTTGCAGTGTAAGAGTTGCAGATTACAGGATAGGTTTTTTTCTGAAACCAAATTGTTTATTGGAGAATAGGTTGTTTGTTTCTAAGTGGAGGATAATGGATTGATTAATAATCGATCCCATGACTTTACAGGTGATGCAGCATAAGGAGATTGGAGTCTGTAATTTTCAACTAGGCTGGGGTCTCCCTTTTTGAAGATGGGTATGACCGTGGCTTGTGATTATAGTTTTTATAGACCAGCTCCTTGCTGGTCCTGAAAGATTTTTCAAAGATTACGCTTAGAGGTTCGGCTATGGCAGTGGATAGCTTTTTCAAGAAGTAGGCACATATTCCTTTCGGTCCAATAGATAGGGATGGTTTAAGATTGCTCAGTGCTTTTTCAACAATGTCTTCTGTAAAATTGATATGTATTAGATCATTGTAGTTTTCTGTGGTTTGGCGAGGAAATACTGGGCATGATCCATTGCTGTTTACAAATACTGAGCCAAAGAATGTGTTAAAGTGGTTTGCTTTAATGGTGTTGTCATTGCAGCCTTTACCATTAGGTCCTATCAGGGGTGGGATGGACCTTGAGTCTTTTAGTTTGTTGTTTACAAAATTGTAAAAAGTGCAGGTAGAATTGGTGCGTAAAAGGTTTTACTCTTGTTTAATGTGATAATTGGTGCATTCATTCTTTTTCTGGTGACATAAATTTTTGTATCGGCTTTTGTAGTTGCCAACGTAAACAGATTTGTTTTTTCCACCAGAATTATATCTTTTTGGATTGAAGTTTCCTGAGCCAGCAGTGTGCAGGAGCAGCCAAAAAAGTCAATGCAATCCTAAGTTGTATTAACAGAGGGATACAATCAAAATCAAGTGAGGTACTAATACCAATCTATAAAGCCTTACTAAGATCACATTCAGTTTTGGTCACCATTGTTAAGCCTGGGTTCCCCAACCAGGGTTAGGGAGACAAGCTAAACA
>BLBF01013018.1:1255-11783 GCA_015471245.1 Laticauda colubrina | reverse complement strand
TCTATCCATCCATCTCCCTGTCTATCGATCTGTCTGTCTGTCTGTCTGTCTATCTATCTATCTATCTATCTATCTATCTATCTATCTATCTATCTATCTATCTAGTGCATGACAGTGTACACGCACACACACATAGGATGAAATATTAATACACAGGACAAAATATTAATGAAATAAATATTAGAACAATGTTAGATTTGGTTATTTAGGTAGGTAAGGAAATACATAGAGCTGAAAACCAAATTCCAAAAAATCCAATTCTGAGCTGTGTATATTCTCTACAATCCCTAAAATTTGTGTGTAAAATTAAAGGCGCTCTGTGCTGCTTCATGCCAAGTTCCCTAAAATACTTCACAGAATTTCTGGAAAAACTTCAGACTTGGCTATTGCCAAACCTTTGGTGTTAAGGAAATATTTTGTTGTTGGGCAGCCATTAACGATGCCTTCTTAAAAATTATTTTGCAGAAATGGTAAAGGGACGTTATTTTGTTCCATGAAATCTAACTGGTCCTTTTTGGTTTTGGGTTTTTATCCATTTTAAAAGAAGATGTTGGGAAGAGTTCCCAGTTTATTTCTCAAGATATTTTGGAGTGACTTGTGTGAGGTTTTCAGTTCCTTGACTTCCAACCATTTGTTTAATGACCATTCTAAAGTTACAATGGCACTTATCATTGTAGCTTCCCCATGGTCACATGATCAGAATTTGGATGCTTGGCAACTGGCACATATTTATGATGGTTGCAGTGTCCTGGGGTCATGTGATCACTTTTTGTGACCTTCTGAGAAGTAGGGTCAATGGGGAAGCCAGATTCACTTAAACCATGTTATTAACCTAACAACTGCAGTGATTCACTTAACAACCGTGGCAAGAATGGTAGTAAAATGGAGTAAAACTCACTTATGAACAGCTTTGTTTAAGGCTAGGTCCCACTGGCCGACAGACACAAAACGTATGCATAAAGGACACAGCAGACGAGCAAAATTTCGGGGATGGCTCGATCCGTTGTCATCCACTCCAAAAAGTGGAGAAAATTTGCATAAACAGAACAGAAAAGAACGGAAAAGAACGGACAGGGGTAGTACGTACTGGGGATGTTAAGCGGATGTTCATAGGAAGCCTAGCGGATGACAGCGGATGGAAGCGGATGACACATCCGAAGGAGTTCAGGGGGAGAATTGCGAAGCATAGAATTGTGACGCATAGTGGAAGGTGCGGATGTGTAGCAGATGACACGGATGCATCACGGATGCCTATAGGAAGCAAAGCGGATGCCACACGGATGTACATCGGATGGAAAGCGTTCACTGTGCATGCGGGAAGTATGAATTGCGTCAGCTCCGCAGATATAAAAGGATGCAGCACGCATGCAGTCAGCATTCAGAGGAAAGATGTGCTGCCACATACATCTTGAAGGAACACCATGGTTCGTCAGTCAGGCAAGAAGAGGAAGCCTGTGCCTACTCATTCCAGCCCTGGCAAGAAGGACAGAACCAGCATCCCAACCCCCTGGCACTGACTCTGAACCTGCTGCTGGTGGTGGTGGTGGTGCTGCTGGTGCTGCTGCTGCTGCTGCTGTGCTGGACCAGCCCCAACACCCTCAAAGCCCTGCTGCTGAAGGCCCTGCTGCTGAAGGCCCTGCCACAGGGAGGAAGAGGCAAGAGAAGGAGAAGGGAGAGAGGAAACAGTACACCGTTTCCGAGGACCATGAGGATGAGGTGCTGGAATGGCTGAGGGAGAATGAGTACCTGTGGAGAAAGGGCCACAGACTCTGTCGCGACACCAAGAAGAAGCAGGCAACTTGGAGAGACAAGGCAGAGAGCCTGGGCTACACTGCAGATGTACTCCTGGGATGGTGGAAGCACATGCACACCTGGTATGGCAAGCTACACCTCAAAAAATCCGGGCAGGCTGCTGTCACGCTCACTGACCGGGAGATGTACATCATGGCCAAGTGCAGTTTCCTGGAGGGTGAGATCCGCCACCGAGGAGCAGCCCCTCTGATACCCCTCTCCCTCAGACAGCCCACAGACAGCCAGTCCTCTTCCAGCCAGGAGCCAGCGAGCCTGTCCAGGCAGGTGTCTTCAGAGGGCCCCAAGGTAGATACCCCCCCAACAGCTGCACTCCCCATGCCGGCGGACTTGGAGGATCCCCTGTCACAAATGGTGGAAGAAGCAGCAGCCACCAGAGACCAACCCACCCCCACCCCCAGCTCCACAGGATGCAGGCAGAGAGGCAGACTAGAGGGCCAGAACCACAGTGTGGTTGGTTCAGGGACACAATGAAGACCAGCACAGAACTTCTCTCTCAGCTGGTCCATATGGACAGAGGATCCTCGGGCCGCCACACCTTCATCACCTACGTGAGCCAGACCCTGAGGGACCTGCCCAAGGCCCAGTACCAGGTGATGAAGGAGAAGATAACAGCACTTCTGCACAACCCTCAAGGCCCAGCTGAAGCTGCTCCTACACAGTCCAGGTCTGCTCCTCCACCCCAGGCGATGTCACAGCCCTTTCACAGCTTTCAACAGCCTCTCACCTACCAAGGCTACAACTATCAGGACTTCCCACAGCAAAAACAGACCTTCCCAGTCCATGCCCAGGTTCATCGCACGCCACAGATGCCACACCTCACCCAGCTGCAGACCAGACAGCCCCCACTACACTCCTCCTTCCTCCACCCCACAGCCAAGCCCCTCAACGGACAATCTGTCATCAGTCTTGTGCCTCACATCTGAGGTACTTTATGAAGGACCTCTCAACCTCACAGGACTGAGTCAGCTCTCTGAGAGCTTCCTGAACACACCATCCCCTGTTGTACTCTCGGCGCCAAGCACCCCAATGGCGCCTCAGACCAGCACTCAAGCCACAGCCACCTCCACAGTCCCTGCCCGCTTAACAGCTGAGGCCATGGACATGACTCAGAGTGACTGAGAATAGTGTCAGAGACTGAGTTGTACTTGTTCAGTTTACCTTTGCTCAAGACACTTTACTTGGTTCATTTTGCTTATTTAATAAAGTCATACAGTTTACTAAAGAAAGTTAATAAAGGTTATCTTTACTTAACACACTTAATTCAGTTTACTTGGTTCATTTTGCTTTTTTAATAAAGTCATAAAGGTTACCTAAGAAAGTTAATAAAAGTTATCTTTACTTAAGAAACTTGGTTCATTTTTTTTACCAAAGTGAAGTGTTGGTGAAAACTTATAACAAATGGTAAAGCCTTTGCATACTTGTGGGATAGATAAGGATAGTTGTGGGATAGATAAACCTCCAGTGGAAGCATAGTGGGACTGTATGGTCCCCCATCCCAGCTGCCACACATGTGGACCTTTTTTATCAATAACAATTATTCATTGATCAACACATTTCAAAATAAACAAAGCTCTTTATTAATGTCCTATTCATTGTAGGACCACTCAACATACATGGCACAATCTCATCAGTGTTATGAGACAGGCTCAAGGAAGCATCCATTAATCATCTATCATCCTGTCCACTGCTCCAGCTGGGGAGTTGCACCAGTGTTTCAGGAGGTTGCGCTGCTTCTTCCCTTCACGTGAAGCTCTGCTGGGGCCTTGTACATCCACAGTGTCTATCAGGTTTCGTCCTTGCCTCCATTCAACAGGCTCCATGTCCCCATTCCCTTGTTGATGGTCCACAAGTCTGTTCTGCAACACTGGGTAGCGAGTGCGGATGAGATTGTGCAGGATGCAGCAAGCTTCCACGATGCTCCACACAGTATGTGCCTCATGCTGCATGGTGGTGAGAAGTATCTGGAACCTATTGGCCAGGATGCCAAAGGTGTTCTCCACCACCCATCTTGCCCTGAACAGCCTGTAGTTGAAGATCCTCTCTTCACGGGTGAGGTATCTTGAATGTAGGGCTTCATGAGGTAGGTTCTGAGGGAGAAGGCATCATCACCAATGATGAAGTAGGGCACATCTTGTGTGCCATTGGGTAGGGGGTCTGGATCTGGAAAACCCATGATGAGGTTGCATTCCAGCCCATCCTTGAGGTCACTTGCGTTGTATACCTGGCCATCTGAAGCTGACCCGTTGCCTGAAGCATCGATGTAGATGAACTTGTAGTCAGCATCAACCATGGCAAAGAGGATGATACTGAAGAAGCCCTTGTAGTTGAAATAATTGGACCCTGAGTTGGCTGGAGCTTTGCAGGCCACGTGCTTCCCATCTATGGCTCCAACAGTGTGGGGAAAGTTCCACCCCTGATACCACTCTTCTGCAAGTTTCCTCCAGCCTTGTTCAGTGGTGGGACACTTGAAGAGCTCCTCCACATGTTCTTCGATGATGGCCTGCACCACTTCTCTGACCACTTTGCTGATGGTGTTGTGTGGCACCCTCCACGTATACTGCATGTTTCTGTATGTGGTTCCAGAGGCCAGGTGCCGCAGAGTCAGTGCCACCTTCAGTCCAGGGTCCAGGTTGGCACGGAAGTTGGTGCTAGGCTTGGTCAACCTGGGTCTCAGATGCTCTACAAGTTTGTCAAACATGGCTGGTGCCATCCTCATGAAGTGATGGAATGCACGAGGGTCTTCATTCCTCAGCTCCACCATCAACTGGTCATACAGTCCAAACTCCATTCTTCTCACGATCCATCCTCGGACCCACACAGCACTTGGACATCTCTTTCTTCTCCTTCTGTATAAAAGGTGAAACAGTCTTAACAGGTTTTGGTTCTGGTGATGAATGATCGCAGCTACCATACAGACTGTGTCATGATCCATGGTGGAGAACAATTGATGATGTGGAAGAGCAAGAGCAAGGGTGAAGAGGTCTGTACACCACGGCTGCTGGACTCATACTGAGATCCAGATGATTTCCTCCCCCTTTTTATAGGAAATATCGGTTGTCCGCTAGGTGTCCTTCTACATACTCTAGACATCCTCCAGACATCCTAAATATCTGAGATACATCCCAGATACAAACGTTTTGTCCGTCTATTTCCGTGCTACTAACGCTGTGTAGATGTTCCGTGTACCTTTTGTTTCCTCCCTCTTTCTGTTTTCAGCTGCAGCGGATGTGAGTTGAGGGGATGGCCAGAGGATGCAGAGAGGATACAGAGGATGTTTAACAGATGATAATGGACATAGAACATTTGCCCGTATATGCTGCGGATGTACATCGTACGTGGCGGAAAGCTCATCCGCTCACAAAGTTTTGTGCAGCTCAAAACTTCTTGCGCGGATGAAATGTCAGTGGATGGATGCTCGAGGGATAGAGCGTATGAAACTCGTATGCAGTGAATACACAATGAATGCATAGCGTTTTCCAACGGATGGCAAGCTTTTTTAAACATTTTACATCCTCTTTGCATCTGTTAGTTCAGTGGGACAGGGGCTTTAGCAATGGACATTTTGGGCTCAATTGCAGTCATAAGTCAAGAACTGGCTGTGGTGTGCCGGCAGTCTGTGCAGACGGCAGCAGAATCGGACAGTGAGGAAGAATGGGGAGTCTGGAGAGGACTCGGACAAGGGTCTTGCACCCGATGCAGAGATGGGGCCAGAACAATCTGGGAGTTATATGCTGACTCCGGAGCCTCCAGAATCTGACAGCAGCGAGGCCAAGGAACAAGGAGAGCCTGTTCTCAATGTGCATGTGCACAGAGCTGCCAGAAGGCAAGAGCAGCTAAACCAAAAGGGGTGACTCGGGAGTAAGGCTTGGAGGTGATTGCCCCTCCCATAAGGTATAAAGGTGACAAAACCTTTGCTGGAAGCAAAGTTGTTCACTCTGTTCAGATTAAACTTTGTGTGGACTTCGTACTTCAGTGTTTTATCATTCATTTGGCACTTTAGTTGTTGGTAGCAATTCAAAGGAAAGAAAGGTGGGCACTTATGTCAAAGGGATTTTTTGGGACTCATTACCATCTAGGAATGAAAATAATTCTCAGCGTTGCAATAAAACAAGAGTTGTTTTAACTCAATGTTTGCTTAATTACAGTCTTGGGAAGCCTTGGTCAGAACAGCTGTATACAAAGCTATCTTACCTGAGATAGTCCACTAGTTCATCTGTAGTCTATCATTGACTCTTTCCGGATCTTACTTCTCTTTCCAGAAGAATGTTGGTTAGCCGTGGTGAGTTAGCCACAACATGTTGGCCGTGGTGAGTTGGCTGTGGTGAATTGTTCCATTCCAGGTCTTACAAATGGGTTTCAAATTCTAGCATGCCCTCATTGGTGGATGGGAAAGACTCCTTTCAACCAAGAGAAAAATACGAAGTTTTTTGGGGGTTAAGAAAATTAAGCAAGGGGGTATTTGAACTGTATTGGAAAAACGAGGAAATGCCAAGAGAAGAAGATGCAATTTTAAAAATATTAGATTGCAGAGAAATGGATAGATAAAACATTAAAGATAAAAGAGAAGAAAGATACAGAATATTTCCAAATATGTGATATGGTTGGCTAATTGAAGTAGAAATTAGGAGCTAGGAAAACTTTATTATGTAAGCAACTGACCCAGACAATACACTGTTCACAAAGCACTTATATATATTAATTGAAAATGTATAAATCTGTGTATCAAAAAATAAGCAAGGGTGTTGCAAAATACAGGATTATATTCTGAAATAATTGCTGTGCCCTTTGTAGCTGCTAACTACTCTGTTTCCCCAAAAATATGATATACCCTGAAAGTAAGTCCTAGCTTGATTTTTACACGTGCCCAATATAAGTCCTACCCCAAAAATAAGCCCTAATTAAGATCCCGCCCACTAGAGTGCACAGATAAAAAATAAGCTAGGGTGGGGATGGTGGGGTAGAGCTGCCCTACTAGTTACCTTTGGGCAGTCGTAGCCAGACCTCCCACACCCCGATACCTGCCTTGCTGGCCCATTTCTTCTACAGCTGGCAAGACTTTCCTGAAGGCCTCTGGAGCTGATAACAAAGCTCTGGATCGATCTAGAGCTCTGTTATGGGCTGCAGAGGCCTTCAGGAAAGACTTGCCAGCTGCAGAAGAACTTCCTGAAGGCCTCAAACAGTGAAAAGGAGGCTGAGGGCGACGCACGCAAGTGAGGTTAGTCAGTGGATGACATCCCCCCATAATAAGACCTGGTGCCTTTTATGGTGGCAGAAAAATTATAAGACAGGGTCTTATTTTCGGGAAAACACGAAGATGCACTGATTTCACCTCGGATCAGTTAAGGGCATCCATGGAAAGAGAGGCTCATTCTCTCCTATTCCCCATAGCCACCTGCAACCTATAAAAAAAATCTCCCGATGAATGAAAAGGGAACCTCTTACCAATGCAGTGCAGAACAGACAAAGCTCTTGGGGATAGGAGGAGTCCAAATTTTCCTCCTCCAAATTTCTTTCACCGAAGTTCTGACTCCAGCCATTGTTTTGCTTGCAACATGTTCATAGCAACTAGATGACTTTATTAATAATGTTTTTGTGTGGTCATTAAAGGAATTAATTGCATCTTTTGTTGGCATAGGGCAGGCAGCTAAAAATATTTCAGAGACTTTTCTAAGATAGCCAAGTATGAGAATATTAAGAAATGCCAACATTATTCTGTAAAGAGAAAGCTGTTTGCAACCCAGGGAAGGAGGTGTAGAACTTTGAATAGATGTGGGGTAGGAATTAAGTACATAACAGTATTCAACTTAATGCTTTTTAACGGTTTGGCGGTTTTATATTTGGTGGTTTTATATTCAAATATATCATATATATATTGATAGCATTAAAACTGGGTTTAGATGGATAGCAGAAATATAAAAGAGCTTATTTTTAAGGATGGTGGATGTGGATTCTCTTGGATCTTTTCCTCCATTATATTCATATTCATATTTATTAATTTATTTATTTATTCAGTCAGTCAGTCAATTTCTGTAGTTGCCCATCTCAGTCAATGACCCTGGGCAGCTTACAATTCAAAAAATATATTACAGTTAAAACATTTCAAAACAATAAAAAAACAATGAAAACATCCCAAAAAATAAACATAGCAGCTGGAGATGCTTGGCCTGTTAGCAATACAACTAAGAAACCAGATCCTTGATTCATTCACTCATCCCAGAACATAACCAGGTTAAGCTAACAAGGTTGGGCCATTCCAATATGCAAGGGGAGAATATTCCACAGAGCAGAGGCCATTGCAGGAAAAGGCCACTTTCTGGTCCTCACAGTTGACACTCTTTGTCTGACAGGATTTTCAGGTTGACTATTTTGCTAGATCAGATTGGACAGGTAGAGACTTTGGGAAAAAGGTGATCCTTCCAGGTACCTCGGTAAAAGTGACAACAATTTGAATTGCATCCGGAAAGAATGCCAGTAACCAAAGCAGCTCACACACAAATGCTATTATGTATGCCGGATATCTGTCACCATTTCCCACTCTGGTGATGCAACGGTTGGAAGGCAGTGTGGCAGGCTAACTCTGCCCACAACCGAGTGTTCGATCCTGACGTGGCTCAAAGTTAACTCAGCCATCCATCCTTCCGAGGTCAGTAAAATGAGGACCCAGATTGTTGGGCACAACATGCTGTCTTTGTAAACCGCTTAGAGAGGGCTGTAAAGTACTATTGGACAACCTAAATACTGCTGCTATTGCTATCCACACAGCCTCATTCTGTACCAGTTGAAGTTTCCAAAGGCTCTTCAAGGCCAGCTCCATATAGAGTGTGTTAAAGGTAAAGGTTCCCCTGCACATGCGTGTTAGTCGTTTCTGGCTCTAGGGAGCGGTACTCATCTCCCTTTCTAAGCCAAAGAGCCAGCGCTGTCTGAAGGCATCATGTGTCCGCCATTACTAAATGCTGAAGGCACAGGGAACACTGTTACCTAACCACCAAAGGTGGTCCCTATTTTTCTACTTGCTTATTTTACGTGCTTTCGAACTACCAGGTTGGCAGAAGTAATGGGAGCTCACTTCATTTCGCGCACTAAGGATTTGAACTGCTGAACTGCCGACCTTTCTGAGCGACAAGCTCAGCATCTTAGCCACTGAGTCACCATTATAGTGTGTGTTACAGTAGTCTAACAGAAGAAGTTACAAGGGCATGAGTTACATCTGAAGTGAATATCCTTTCTATGGCAGCATCCAGCACAGTTCTTCAGATTTAGCCGACAGATTAATCCTGCCACAGTTAATAACTAAGTCAAAATATGTGAGGTAAAGTAAAATACAGAACTGTTAAGAACCTAGAAGTTAAGCTAAGAAAACCCAACCTCCAGATGTTTAAATTGGAGGGCTCCAAAAATCTCAAGCCCCTCTTCTACCTGAGCCTGAAGACTGGGAGATCCCTTCACTGGATTGCCAAAGTTGCATCACACAGAGAACCAGAGGTGGGTCTTCAGCAAGTTCTGACTAGTTCTGGAGAACCAGTAGCAGAAATTTTGAGTAGTTCGGAGAACCGGTAAATCCTACCCCTGACTGGCCCTGTCCCCATCTATTCTCTGCCTCCCATTGACTCCCAGCTGATCGGCTGGGTCTTCTTTGGTTGCCCTGCAGAGAACAGAGCTGGAAAGCAGGTTAGTGAGGTGGGGAGGGAATGGGGACTTTGCAGTATCCTTCCTCTGCCATGCCCACCAAGCCATGCCCACAGAACCGGTAATAAAATAAAATTGAATCCCACCACTGCAGAGAACCCTGTCCTCTGCACAGTTCTGGTCCTAAGCTATTTTAAGGCCATGGAAGTCAAAACCAGACTTTTGAACAAAGTCCAGAAGAAAACCAGAAGCCAGCGGGAGATGCTAATTAAGGGGTAAACTACATTTTTTACTTTGAAATGTGTGACCTGCTTAGATTGCTAAAGTATATATTGGGAACGTAGTATGAAAATCATGTCGTGATTTGAGGAAAAGTCCATCAATATTTTTAAAGGGCCGCTTTTTACCTCTAAAGAGGAAGTTTGGGAGAAATAGGAATGAAAAATCTTCTACTGAAGATAATCTAGTCCGTTGCATAGTAAATCAGCCTTCCGTGGGAATCCGTGATTCCAACATCGTGCAATGATTCCCCAGAAGGGCTTTAAAGCATATGGAGAGCTTTCTCAGAAGCCACAATGACATCATATCTATTAAAATCCCATTATGCAAATTACACAGGAGAGCACTTGGCAGGCCCTGTGGAGAAGCTGGGCCCTGGGGCGCAAACATACTCCTTGCCTACCATCCCTCAAAGCAGATGCGTCTTATTACTGGCTTCGTTGGACCACTTTCTCAAATGGAACACTGCCTAACAATAACCAGCCAATTTAAAAAAAATCATCCCCCTATTTTTATGGAACAGATGGATGGTCGATAAGATCTGCCATCCAGAAATAAGTACAGGGAATATGACGTTTTTGCAGAGAATAAATACAGATGCAACACCATCTTCTGTAGAAATAGAGTAGATTAGATTAGAGAATAAAATAGAGAATAGAATGAGACTAAAGAGAAGAGTAGAAAAGAGAATGGAGAATAGAAAATTAAAATAGACTAGAATAGACTTGAACAGACTAGAATAAAATAGACTAGACTAGACTAGAATAGAATAGAATAGAATAGAATAGAATAGAATAGAATAGAATAGAAT
>BLBF01013016.1:0-19698 GCA_015471245.1 Laticauda colubrina | reverse complement strand
CTGGCAGGGAGGCTGGAAGGCAGGCACCAAGGCTGGCAGGCAGGCAGATAGCAAGGCTGGCAGGGAGGCTGGCCAGGAGGCTAGGAGGCAGGCTGGGAGGCAGGCTGGCAGGAAGGCTGGCAGCAAGGCCTGCAACAAGGCTTGCAGGCAGGCATGCAGGCAGGGCAGGCAAGGCAGTCAATGTGTCCGGCAGCAGGTCTTTCCTCTGAATGGTGACCTGCTTCCGAGCTGCTTCCCTTTATATCCGTGGGCTTACGCAATGCATCCTCCCCACATGCGCAATTAACGCTCGGCATCCGTTAGGCTTCCGCTGTGCATCCGCTTCATCCGCTGTGCATTCGCTCTGCATCTGCTTCATCCGCTGTGCATCCGCTCTGCATCTGCTTCATCCGTTCCACGTCCGCTTTGCTGAGGTCCCCCGGAAGCCTTGCGGATGTTCCATCCGCTCCCATCTGCTTCCATCCACTAAGCTTCCGTTCCGCATCCGTTTTCCATCCTCTCTGCGTCCTCCCCGCGTCCATTCCTTTCCATGTTATTCGCTCTGATTATGCAAATTTTCACCCCTTTTGAGAGCGGATAACAATGGATGGAACATTTTTCTTGTCCGCTGTGTCCTTTTTACAAACGTTTTGCATCCGTTGGGCAGTGTGACAGGGCCTTTAAATATCACATTTCAATTCTTACTATGTTACAGAGCCCCAGATTATGACAATGAACCTGTAAACAAGCAAATTCACTACTAACATGGGCAACATCCTTCCCACATGTTTTATCTTTCTTGGTGACTTCAATCTACCTCATTTTAACTGGACCCTTAAGGAATGTACAACTGAACACACACATGCAACCTTCTACAATGCAGTAACAAATCTGGGACTGGAACAACTAGGGGCTGAGAGAGTGGCCCAATGTTACCCAGATGGCTTTCATGATCAAGGCGGGACTTGAACTCACAGCCTCTTGCTTTCAACTCAGGGACGTAACCAGTAGACCAAACTGGCTCCTTTACATACTTATCAAGCCTGGCACAATCCTTCATCCAGTGCATCATAAATGTTCTTATATGAGATACTATAATTTATCAAATCCTAAAACCCAGATATTTTTCTACTGCTGAAAATATTTCTGATTTCCTCCTAGAAAGAACTGTATGACTAAATACAGTTGTTTCTAGGAGGAAATCAAAAATATTTTTCTGGAAATTTGGTACTGTTTAAATAAGATCAAAGTACATCTGCCTGAGAATTGTAATAAATCTTGTATGATAGTGATTTATCAACTCATATTAATGACAACATAGAAAATTTGATGAATTATGACAAAATGTTATATCTTCCCACTTTTATGACAAAGATTAAAAAAGCTAAAAATTATTTGAGTACCATTTTTAAATCAGTTTTTATCCACTTAATTATCATACCATCCACCCCTCACTTAACTGGGTTTCTGATCACATCACAAAATTGTTTGTTACTTTTTCCTGAGATCAAATTATATCAGCAGTATTTGCATAATGTATTTAGGAAATGAAATAATATGTGAGGATGACTTGCATAGAGCATATAATTACATCCCCCCCCTTTCCCACCATCCATTGAGAAAGGGCAGTGATAGGAGGGAATGACTTTTGGGGGGTGGAGGAGAGATTCTGCCTGGGGAAGAAGCAGATAAGAGGAGGAAACCTACAGCTGCATAAAAAAAAGGGTCGGTGGGAGATTTGTACTTTCTGATTCCCCAAATCCTGTCAGTGCAGCATTATAGCGAAGTGGGCCTAGCTCAGGTTTCTTCTCTGGGCTTCCTGGGAGAGGATTTCCCTGACAATTTTCTTCCTGACAAATCTGTGTTTCTCATAACCAACCTGTTGCTTTCAGGGAGTTCATAAATTCCTTTTTTTTGTTGTTCAACTATATTTTCTCAAAATCTATATTGTCAGGATATGATCGACAAATTGTTGTGAACTTTTTTCCTTCACTTGTAAGATAGTGGTAGCACCTATTTTCCGAATGAATCATGTCTGAAAATTAGGCAACTACAGAAGAAAGATTCAAATGTGAAAAAGCATCTGGGATAAGAAACAAGTTTTCTGCTTTTAAAATTCCTGCATGTTCCCATTCTAGTTCCATCCTTTCCTGGAGAAGAATGAGTTTGTCAATATTTCAGAGTTTAAACTCTACATGGACCCAAATGGAGAGATAGCAGCAGATGTGACCATTTTGGGTTTCTTCATTCTTCCCAGGGATGATCCCAGGGAAGAGACTCTGGCATACTTTAAAAGAAACAGACTTTCTATCAACCAGGATGTGCTTTCACGGCTAAAGTTGCTTAACAAGGTAGGAGAAAGTTTTGATGTCTTTCCTCTGTTTTCCAAAGCCTAAGATCCCATTTCAACAGGGCTGATGCTATTCCCCAAAGGTGGTTGACCTACAGCGAGAACTGAATCTGGGCAGTAGAAATCGGATTTTTGCCCTTAGGCTGCTTGGAAGGCTTCCATATTGTTCCATTTTTGTGGACCACGTACAATTAAGGGTCTCCATCAAAGGGGTGAGAAACCCACAAGGGCTGGGAAATGTGTCCCTGGTAGCTTCTGATTGTTTGCTCCTTGTGCCCAGAATAGCAATGAAGGCAGCAATTCTGCTGACCGGGGCCTGAATCCAGGCTTGGACTGTATCAGAGGGGAATTGAATCGTGAGTGGACAGAGGTCCTTTTGGCCCCATTGGGGACAATTCCTCTCCTGCTTGGGGAAAAGTGTCCCCTGAAGGTGCAGGTCCATAATCTGGGAGGCTCCTAAGGAGGCAAGACCTGGCCAGAGCTCTCCATGCCTCCCTTTCACCCTCCCTGGGATGGAGCAATGGGCCTTCTGCTCCTAGGAAGCAGCTCCAAGGCTTTCAGTTCATGTGAAATTATCCAGATTGTTCTTGTGAGGTTAAGCTGATGAAAAGACCCCCAAAAGATTCGTTGATCCAAGGAAAACAAGGTTTAATTACGCGTCTGCAGAGGCGGGTTCCCTCAGGCATTGAAGGAACCCAGAGCAAAATTCAGGCAGTATTTTAAACTGTCTGCTCCCTCATAGGAGGGCTTGGCTCACATTCTTTCTGTTTTCAAATTGACACATATATTTTTCGAAGGTTTATGCGTTTCCCTATCTAGCAAAAGCAGTTACACAGTTTCTGACACATCAACACTTTATTACAATTCCCCATTGTTCTAACCTCATTCTCTTTTTTTTTTCTCTCTTGTGCACAAACTGGAACACTTCCTTATTTGGCAGAGCTACTGTGTTTGAGACACTTCCTTATTTAATTCAATGGGCCATCCAACATGACTTCGGTTCTGCTCACATTCTGATATCACACCTCAAAATTATGGGTGTCAGAAGAGGGGAAAAATGCGTATAAATGGGGTCATGAGAAGGAACCAGCTGGTTTTCACTTAATGCTGAAATCTTTTCTCAGTTCCATCCAGGGGTGAAATTCAAATTTTGTAACAACCAGTTCTGTGGGCATGGCTTAATTTGTGGGTGTGGCTTGGTGGTCTCATGACCGGATGGGCATGGTTTGGTGGCCATGTGACTAGCAAACCAAATACAAGTGGTCCTCACTTAATGGCCAATTGCTTAGCAAATATTCTAATTTATGACTCATCTCCCCACAACTCCTTGACCTCTTTTTGGAGTTTTGACAACTCAAACACACACATGCGCACACAGCCTTCTGACCCTGCTATTCTTTGATTCTGTAAGGATCTCCTGCTGGAGCAGGGGGTTGGAGTAGATGACCTCTTAGATCCCTTGTAGGCCAGCTCTAGATTGCTCTGCTGCTTCAAAGAGTTTTCTGAAGCCAGGGTTTGTGTCCTTCTTTCCTCTCCTTTCTTTTCTTTCTCCCTCCACTCCCTCCTTCCATGTATTTATCTATCCATTCATGTATCTCATTCACTTTCTCCATTCTCCCTCTCTTTCTTTCTTTTCCCTCCATCTCTCCCTTTCTTTGTCTATCCCTTTTCTTCCTTTTGCTTCCTTTCTCTTTTCTTTCTTTCTTTTTCTCTCTTCTTTCTTATCTCTCTCTTCCTTTCTCATTCCCTCACTCTTTCTCTCTCTTTTTCTCTCTCTTTCCCCTCTCTCTGTATCTCTCTCTCTCTGCCTCTTTCCCTATCTTCCCCCCCACCCACTTTGTGTGTGTGTGTGTGTGTGTGTGTGTGTGTGTGTTTGTGTCTGTGTAAAAGAGAGGCATGGATAAGTCTGACATGGTCGGGTCTCTTTAAGAACCTCCCCAACTATGAACCTGCCCTTTCAGGGAACACTTTTCCCCAAGCAGGACGAAGCTTCTCTCCCAATGGGACCAAAAGGACCTCCACCCAATCATGATTCAAATTCATCTGAATTCAGGACCTGCTCAACAGAATTCCCTTGTTCTTTGCTATTTTGGGCATAAGGAACAAACAAACCTGAAGCTTTTAGTGACACATTCCCCAGCCCTTGTGGGTTTCTCACCAGTTTGAAGGAGATAGTAAACCATAGATGGTTCACAAAATGGAGCAGTACAAGAAGGTAAGGATGATGGTGGGGGATAGCGAAGCGGCTGGGTCCCTATCTTCCCCTCTCTCTCCCCTATTCTCTCTCTCTCTCTCTGTATGTGTGTATGTGTGTGTATCTCAAAACCGCAGCTGGGCTAAGGCAGTAAGCTCTCTTTGGCACTCTTCGCTACTTCTTTCATTTCTTCTTTTTGGAATCCAGACTGGCTGAACAACAATTGCCAGACTGCGGTGGAAGCATCCATTCAGATGACCCTCATCCAACTCTCATGCCCAGTGGCCATGGTGGGGCCGGGAGGGTGCACTTTTGTGGGGAGACGCTTGCTCCTCAAGTGAGCAGCCACCTGCCCCATACCTGGTTTTGCTGTGCTTTGGCATTTGCTTGAGGAGCATCTCCCTGTGCGCGTGCACCCTCCTGGCCCCACCACAACAGCTGGTTGTGAGAGAGGACAAGGAGGAGGAGGAGAAAGGTCACCCAAAGGGATGCTTTCACCGCAGTCTGGTGATTATTGTTCAGCCAATCTGTATTCCAAAAAGAACAAATGAAAGAAGTCGCGAAGAGCGCCAAGGAGAACTTGTTGGCTTGACCCAGCCACACCTTTAAGGGAGACACACACCCACACACAGAGTGGGGGAGAGAGATAGGGACCTTGTTGAGGTAATTCCCCATTAGGAGAATGAGCGCACACAGGGAGACGTATTTGAGAGAAGTGTTTGAATAATACACACAGAGTACACAGATACACTGTACAGTAAATGTTGGTTTTTACTTCCAGAAAGGTTGAAGCAAAGTCCAAAATAGGCAGTCCAAAAGTCATTCACAGGTAAATCAGTCAGTTTTTCAGTCCATGGATAATTCAAATATCAAAGTCCAGTGTCAAAAAACAGTTCAGTATCAGACTTACATTAAATCCAGGAATATCAGTCAATTAGGAAAAATGGAGCAAGGCAATACTTTCCAACAGAAGGAAACAAAAATACACTCACACTCTCTTCTGAGACTCAGACTAAACAACCCAGGTTTCTGGCTCCATCTTATGGCCATTTGACAAACCACACCCAATTGCAGTTTTTCCAATCTCTTAAAGACATAGAACTAAAATATTTATCCTGGTTTATATATTTCTAACCCAAATACCTGTTAGGTGACTTATATTCCAAACAGACCTGGCAGCTTCACTATCTCCCACCATTGCCTTACCTTCTCAGGCCAGGTGAGGGAGGGGAGGGTGAGGGGCAGGACCAGCCACTTCAGCAAGGTGAAGATGTGGCAAACAAGCACAGGTGAATAGAAGCCTGGGAACAGCAGCTCCCGAGAGGCTTTGAGGTCAGATGGCCTGGAGCAGCCGAGATCTGAGTGAGCATTGCACCACAGGTTCACCTTATTGCCCACTTCTTTGGTGTTGTCTTTACAGAGCCGTGGATTGAGGCCTGGGCTGACATGTGACAGCAGTGCCTTTAGCTGCACTCACTTGTAAGAGTCCAAATAATCTAGCAAAGACACCGGAGTCACTCAGGTAGACCTCCCTCCCTCCTCAGTGCTCCTCCTGCAGAAAATGGCCATTCCCTGAGCTAAGAAGGCAAGGAGCTGCACCTCGTCTCACCCAATTCCTAGGACTACCCCAAATGGTCCCAATTCGGTGTGGAGAGAGTGGCTTCCCTGGCAATCCCCCTTTTCCTCGGTGCTCTGACTTCCCTTGGCCCACCAGTGGCCTGAACATCAGGTCAGGTCACTAGAAGGCCACTTCTCCACTTCTCAGCTATGCTCCTGTGCTGGCCACTGCAGGACCCTCCACCTCCTTCCCCAAATTCTCCCTCAGCTTTGAAATGATTAAGCCTGTTGCCGACACGGGTGCAACCAGGTGGGTGTGGCAGGGCCATTCAGGGGCAATTGTTCCTGGTCCAACAAAGGGGCTGCAGTCATGAGAGGGAAGGGATGGCAGGCAGGTGAGCCATGTTCCCTGGGTGTCCCCCCACACCTCTACCCCCACCGGCAAGGCCCAGCAGCTGCGGTGAATCCCAGCTAAATTTCGCTGTACTGGAAGACAAGTGGAGAGGCTCATGTTCTCCTGCTGCTGGGAAAGCAAGAGAGTCTTTCCCAGCACAGGAAAAAGTTTGCAACTTCCTCTCCAATAGGGAAACTGGTGGCTCTGGTGGCAGAGAAGCAGCCCGCTTGGAACCTTTTTCTCTCTGCTACCTGGAGCTGTGCCGGAAAAGACTTTCTTGCTCTCTCAGCAGCAGAACTCAAGCCTCTCCACATGTCTTCCAGGACAGCAAAATATAGCTCTGGTCCCCATCAGTCTGCATCTCGTCTCACGCCTGTATTCAATACAGCTGCTGGGCCTTCCCTGCTGGGGGTTATGGTGAAGGGGGGTGGTAGCAGCAAAAGGCAAATGGGATGGGGAGCTAAAGGTGACTGACAGTGGCAGGTAGGCAACTGGGCCCCAGAGCTTGCAGAGCCTCACTCACCCAGTGAGATACAGAAGGCATGCAGCAATAGCTAGCCTGGCGATTGGGCAAAAGCAGGTTGCAGGCGATGATGCGCATGTGCAATAAGGACTGACTGGGCACGGAGGGGAGGGGTGGGGCGGGCACAGAGGGGCAGAGCCAGTCAGTGGTGCAATTTGCAGGTTCTCTGAACTGTGCAGAATCACAACAACCGATTCTATAGAACTGGACAGAACCAGTACAATCCCACCCCTGGTTCCATCTCTCCAGACTTTTCTATTGAATAAAGTCCTCTTTTTGGGGGCAATGTCAGATGCCAAAAGCAAAAGAGAGGAACGAAAGGAAGAATCTTTCAGGAGTTATATCTCCAACCATTTGGAAATAGTGAGAGATTTTGTATTTACTTAAGGGAAGACCAGAGGCGAATATCTAATATCTTCTCTAAGATCCATTTTTACCACCATTTTCCATGGATGGAGAGTCCTAACATATTTCCTTTGGCAATCTTATTTTTTTTCTGCTCAGTCCTTTCCTCAATCTGAATGTGTGGAAAGTTGTCCTCCTGGATTTGTCAAGAGGGCTCGAGAAGGAGATCCAGTTTGCTGCTACGACTGCATTCCTTGTCCGGAGGGGACCTTCTCCATTCAAAAAGGTGGGTGACGCCAGAGGGAAATAGAAGGCCTGGTGGATCTAGATGCATCCAGAGCATTGTCATAAAAGTGTGAATTAAAACACACTTTTAAGCTTAATTGGTTTCTGGTTTATTTCCAAAATGCCCCATTTCTCATCTGAACAGAAGAGCCAAAAGATTGCAAAGGAAGGGCTGGATAAAGAGAGGTGGCTGTGGCAGATTGGACAAGCTTTACAACTGCCAGAGAAAGTATTTCTTCTTTTTAGCTTGGATATGTCCTTCCTTCCACATTTACTTCTCCAGGAACACCTGAGTTCCTTGAAACACAAGGAATTGGTTTAGGTCCACCTCCTGAAAGGACGATTGCAATGCAGTCTACATGGATTCCCTTTGAGGAACACTGAAAAGGTATTTCTGATGTATGAGATGGACAATGTGGTGGCATGGATATTTATGCCTGTATGTGGCTTCACCCGTATCACTACTGCTCCAATGGCCATTCCAAATTATTTGCAGCAGTCACTTGATCCGCCAGCCTCCTCTGGGGCAAGTATGACAAGAATTGTCACCTGGCAGGTAAGTTTCTCTAGAAAGATTAATTGATTCATTTTTTACCTTTAATAATGGAGGTTCCTATCAATATTCTGAACATTACATAGGAAGTCCCAAACCTTCCCTCAATTTCATAGCCTATCAAAAATATACCGTAGCCATATTTTTAGAATGTGATACACTTATTTTTTTTCTCTGGAGATATTAAGAAATCCATCCCGGAAAATGCTCCTGATAATCACTTGTTCCCAAAGAACATACAACATATCTTGAAATGCAAAGGACAAAGAAATATGGGGTTGGTTTTTTTTCCTCAGATACAGAAAAATGCACCAAGTGTCCAGATGATCAATACCCAAATAAAGAAAAAGTCCAATGTGTCCCCAAAGTTACAAACTTCCTGTCCTATGAAGAACTTCTGGGCATCATCCTGTTCTCTTTTGCCCTATTCTTGTTTCTAACCACAGGCCTTGTTTTAATCATCTTCATTAAATACCGAGAAACTCCCCTTGTCAAAGCCAATAACCGGGACCTCTCCTACATCCTCCTGGTCTCTCTCCTGCTTTGCTTCTTGTCTTCTTCTCTCTTCATTGGTCAACCAAGGAAAGCCACCTGTCTCCTCCGACAAACGGTCTTCAGCATCATCTTCTCAGTTGCCGTTTCTTCTCTCTTGGCCAAAACCATCACGGTGGTGCTGGCTTTCCTGGCAACAAAACCAGGAAACCGAGTGAAGAGATGGTTGGGGAAGAGCTTGGCCAACTCCATCATCCTTTCTTGTTCTGCTGTCCAAATTATCATCTGTTTCATCTGGCTGGGAGCTTCTCCCCCCTTCCCTGACTCTGACCTCCACTCCCAGCCTGGACAGATCATCCTGCAATGTAACGAAGGGGCCATTGTCATGTTCTATGTCACCCTCAGCTACATGGGTTTCCTGGCGGCCATCTGCTTCACAGTGGCTTTCCTGGCCAGGAATCTGCCCGGGGCCTTCAACGAAGCCAAGCTGATCACCTTCAGCATGCTGGTCTTCTGCAGTGTCTGGGTGACTTTTGTGCCCACCTACCTGAGCACCAAAGGGAAATACATGGTGGCTTTGCAGGTCTTCTCCATCCTGTCCTCCAGTGCTGGTCTGCTGGGCTGCATCTTCATCCCCAAGTGCTACATTATCCTTCTGAGGCCAGACTTGAACACAAAGGAGCATCTCATAGCCAAAACAAATGTAAAAACATGAGATATAACATCATTATGATAGTGGAATATTTGTTCATGTTTCTTTTATTTGATTTCCATTTTGATAGTATTTAGGAGTCAAAGAAAATGATATCTGTATGTTTCAAAATGGGGAATGGTTGAATGACTCGAATTCTTGCAGTTCCCTCCCCTTTCAATAAATATTGCTAAAGAGACTGTAAAATTTAGAAGAGTTCAGCTGTTCAGCAACAGCTACTGAACATGATACCTTATAAAAAATGATTGATGAACTTGTTCCTACTGACAGCACCTTAAATTGTGTGTAAGAGAGACTGAGGAGGAAAAGAAGTCAGGAGGAAACTGTGGGAACCAAACACCAGCCTGATTGCCTGATCCTCTCACAAAAAATGCCAGAATGATGTGAAATGCCTTGTTTGACCGGCTCTCAGCTGAGGAGGGAAACCTTCTTCCCTCTTCTATGAGTCTTTCTTGATTTCCTGATAAAATCTCCTTTGCAGAAAGAATTCAGCAGAACTGTCTGGGATTTCAGTTTGGGATTGTTTCTATTTTTGTATGTACTTCACAGCAAAATAATAAAAAATAAAGAAAGAAATAGATAAAGAAAGAAATAGATAAATTTCCATTGTATATTTTTTTTCTTTCATTAACCAGAGAAATACCAGTTTTCAGGCCCTTTAATTTTCCAATCTACAGTTTATGCCTAAAGCATTTCTCTGCTCCTCTTCCAAGCTTGTCTTGTGTGTGAAGGGCTGGAGAAGATGTCCAGAGAAAGGGGACCTTGGGACTCTTCCCAGGAGGAGGTTGCAGGGATCCTGTCTCAAGGCAGACACATCATTGACCGGGTTACAAACCTTCAATGCTGCATAATGTTCATCCAGGTCCAAGAAGGGGCTGAATAAGCGGGGAGGGGACTTCCAGGTTTCTAGGAAGAGGCACCCATGGAAGCTGCTCTGCTCTCCAACCACAGAGATTGCTGATCAATTGGGAATCAATTTTTATGTCTCACAATGGCTCCTAAACGTGAATAGGATCCCTTTGCAAATTCCATTTTGAGGAGATAAAAAAAGCTCTGGTGGATCAGAAGATGAGTCTAAGTTTTGTAGAGCGGCGGAAAAATCTGAGGCAAACACAGAGCGAACTTCAGCTTTTTACTTAACTGTAACAATAAAGGGTTGCCGTGGCTGCCTGGCTAATTTCAGGCAGTGGGGAAGCCAGAGTTACTGAATCAAAGCCTGATTCGCTTAAGAACCATGTGATTTGCTTAATGACAGGGGTGGTTCACTTAACAACCGAGGAAGTGTTGACCCTTTAAGAGCTCTGTGCAGTGAAATTTCATTTTTTTTCATTTTTTTTAAATTTTAAAATAAACTATATTAAAGATTAAAATATATAGTTCTATATACAATACATAATACAACACATTTTGTGAAAAATGAAACCAATGAGAAAAACAAAACCAATAAACTGCGTCATTCTCCACCTGTGTAGGTAAGTTGCTCCTGATCAAGGGAGTGGCGTCACCACAACCTGGGGCATTGAAAGACCCACCAATGTTGGTGGAACCAACAAGAGAAAGGATAGAAGCCTTCAGGGCTAGAAGGGACCTTGGAGGTCTTCTAGTCCAACCCCCAATCTTTTCTGGAAAACCTCCAGTAAAGGGCCCTCCATTAAGAATAAGCTTTATAAACATTGTTCAGAAAACAATGTACTCCTCTTCTTCTTCTTCTTCTTCTTCTTCTTCTTCTTCTTCTTCTTCTTCTTTTGAAAATTTTATTTGGGTTTTCACAAAAACAAAATACAAGTAAAACATATTTTTTTGAAAATAGCATGGTCCCAGGTTATGTGTCCCAGGTTTTGTGTCTTCATACAGACACAAAACTCAATTTCATGCTCATTTAAAGGCCCTGTCACACTGGCCGACGGATGCAAAACGTTTGTAAAAAGGACACAGGGGACAAGAAAAATGTTCCATCCATTCTTATCCGCTCTCAAAAGGGGCAAAAATTTGCATAACCAGAGCGGACAACATGGAAAGGAATGGACAGGGGGAGGACGTAGGGCGGATGGAAAGCGGATGCTCCACGGAAGCCTAGCAGATGAGAGCGGATGGCACATCCGCAAGGCTTCCGGGGGAGTGCAGCAAAGCGGATGCGGAACGGAAAGAGCGGATGCAGAGCGGACACCGAGCAGATGAAGCAGATGCACAGCGGAAGCCTAGCGGATGCCTAGTGGATGCCTCGCGTTCACTGCACATGCGGGGAGGATGCATTGCATCAGCCCCGCGGATATAAAGGGAAGCAGATCCCAAGCAGGTCACCATTCTGAGGAAAGACCTGCTTCCAGACACAGCTCTCCAGCCAGCCAGCCAGCCAGCAACCCAACCACCATGGGGAAGAAGAGAAAGCCTCAGCCATCTGCTGCCAGCCCTGGCAAGAGGGACAGGGCCACCCTCCCACCCCCTGGCCCTGACTCTGCTTCTGCTGGGGCTTCTGCTGCTTGGGCTGACTCTTCTGGTGCTGGAGTTTCTGCTGGCGCTGCTCCTGGTGCTGGTGCTTCTGCTGGTGCTTACTCTGCTGGTGCTGCTCCTGGTGCTGGTGTTTCTGTTGGTGCTTAATCTGCTGGTGCTGCTCCTGGTGCTTCTGGTCCTGCTGGTGCTCCTGGTGCTTCTGGTCCTGCTGGTGCTCCTGGTCCTGCTGGTCCTACTGGTGCTCCTGGTCCTGCTGGTGCTGCTGGTCCTGCTGGTGCTTACTTTGCTGCTGCTGAACTTGGTGCTGCTGGTGCTGCTGGTCCTGCTTTTGCTGCTACTGTTGTTGTTGCTGCTGCTGGTGGTGGTGGTGTGGTAGAGCAGCCCTTACAACCTCAAAGCCCCTCTGATTAGGGCCCAGATTCCCCTGCCAGAGGGAGGAAGAGGCATACGTGAGAACGAGAACTGGAGAGGAGGCAATACTCCATCGAACAGGAACATGAGGACGAGGTGCTAGAATGGCTGAGGGAGAATGAGTATCTTTGGCGGAAGGGACACAGGCTCTATCAAGACACCAAAAGGAAGCAGGCTGCTTGGAGAGAGAAGGCGGAGAGCCTGGGCTACACTTCAGAGGTGCTCCTCGGCTGGTGGAAGCACATGCACACCTGGTACGGGAAGCTGCACCTCAAGAAATCTAGCCAGGCCACGGTCAAGCTGATGGACAGAGAGACCTATGTGATGGCCAAGTGCAGCTTCTTGGAGGGTGAGATCCGCTACAGAGGAGCAGCCCCTCTCACAACCCTCTCTCTCAGGCAGCCCGCAGAGAGCCAGTCCTCTTCTGGCCAAGAGTCAGCTCCTGTGTCCAGGCAGGTATCTGTGGAGTGCCCAACGACGGAGACGCCCCCGACAGTCCCCGTGTTGGAGCGCATGGAGGACCCCCTGACGCAGTTGTAGCAAGGAGAGGCCGCTGACACCAGAGACCAACCCACATCCACACCCAGCTCCACCTCCACAGAAAGCAGGCAGAGAGGCAGACCGGAGGGACAGAGCCATACTGTCCTGCTGGAGATCAGGGACACCATCAAAAGCAGCATAGATCTCCTCTCTCAGCTGGTACACACCGACATACCATCCTCCAACCACAAGCCCTTCCTCACCTACGTCAACCAGACTCTCCTGGACATGTCCTTGATCACCAGGTGATCAAGGACAGGATCACCGGTTTTCTTCACAACCCTCCAGACCAAGCTGAACCTGCTACCACCCAGTCCAGGTCTGCTCCTCCACCCCAGGTGATGTCACTGCCCTTTCCACAGGCCCTCACCTATCAAGACTATTGCTACCAGGAGCTCCAGCAGCACAGGCAGCCCTTCCCAGTTCAGGCACAGGTACATCGAATGCCACAGGTGCCACCGATGCCACCCACGCCACAGATGCCACCCACAACACAGATGCCACCCACGCCTCACCTCGCTCACCTGCAGACCAGAAAGCCCCACTGCACTCTTCCTTCCTCGACCCCACAGCCAAGCCCGGCCTCAGAACATCTGTCATCGGTCTTGGGACTGACACCCCATGTCCTGGAGGAAGGGGCTCTCAACATCACAGGACTGAGCCAGCTCTCTGAGAGCTTCCTCCACACACCATCCCCTGTTGTCCTCTCGGGGCCAGGAACCCCAATGGTGCCTCAGACCAGCACTCCAGCAGCAGCCACCTCCACAGCACCTGGACCCTTCACCCCTGAGACTATGGGCACATCTCAGAGTGACCAATAAGAGTGCCAGAGACTGGGTGGCTACCTGTTGACTTTATCTTTGCTTGGGACGCTTGGGTCATTTTGCTTTTACAGCTTGTTATTAATAAAGATTATCTTTGCTTCACACACTTGTTTCATTTATTTTAGTCAATAAAGTCTTGGTGGAAACTTTTAGAAATGGTTTAAGCCTTTGCATGCTTGTGGGATGGGTTAAGATAGCAGTGGGATGGGCAGGGATACCTGTGGGATGGGTAATAGCTGTGGGATGGGCAGGGATACCTGTGGGATGGGTAATAGCTGTGGGATAGATAAGCCTCCAGTGCAAGAATAGTGGGACTGTATGGTCCACCCTCCCAGGTGCCACACCTATGGCCCTTTATTATCAATAATAATGTAATCAATCATCCACACATGTCAACATAAACACAACTCTTTATTAAATGCCCTGTTCATTGTAGGGCCACTCAACATACATGGCCCAATCTCATCAGTGTGATGAGACAGGCTGAAGGAAGGATCCATTAAGCATCTATCATTCTGTCTTGCCACTCCACTGCTCCAGCTGGGGAGTTGCACCAGTGTTTCAGGAGGTTGCGCTGCTTCTTCCCTTCACGTGAAGCTCTGTTGGGGCCTTGTACATCCACAGTATCTATCAGGTTCCACCCTTGCCTCCATTCAGCAGGCTCCATGTCTCCATTGCCTTGTTGGTGGTTCACGAGCCTGTTCTGCAAGACTGGGTAGCGGGTGCGCATGAGATTGTGCAGGATGCAGCAAGCTTCCACGATGTTCCTCACGGTCTGTGGGCAATGCTGCATGGTGGTGAGAAGTACCTGGAACCTGTTGGCCAGGATGCCAAAGGCGTTCTCCACCACCTGCCTTGCCCTGGACAGCCTGTAGTTGAAGATCCTCTCTTCACGGGTGAGGCTTCTGGAAGTGTAGGGCTTCATGAGGTAGGTTCTGAGGGAGAAGGCGTCATCCCCCATGATGAATTAGGGCACATCTTGTGTGTCATTGGGTAGGGGGTCTGAATCTGGGAAGCCCATGATGAGGTTGCGTTCCAGCCCCTCGAGGTGACTGGCGTTGTATACCTGGGCATCTGAAGATGAGCCGTTGCCTGAAGCATCGATGTACATGAACTTGTAGTCAGCATCGACCATGGCGAAGAGGATGATGCTGAAGAAGCCCTTGTAGTTGTGATAAGTGGACCCTGAGTTGGCTGGAGCTTTGCAGGCCACGTGCTTCCCATCTATGGCTCCAACAGTGTGGGGGAAGTTCGACTTCTGATATCACTGCTCTGCAACTTTTTTCCAGCCTTCTTCAGTGGAGGAGCACTGGAGGAGCTCCTCCAGGTATTCTTCGATGATGGCCTGTACCACCTCTCTGACCACAATGCTGATGGTGTTGTGTGGCACCCTCCAGGCGTACTGCATGCTCCTGTACGTCGTCCCGGAGGCCAGGTGGCACAGAGTCAGTGCTACCTTCAGCCCCAGGGTCCAGGCTGGGCTGGAAGTTGGTGCTCTGCTTGGTCAACCTGGGTCTCAGCCGCTCCACAACTTCATCAAACATGGCTGGTGGCATCCTCATGAAGTTCTGGAATGCACGAGGGTCTTTATTCCTCAGCTCCACCCTCAGCTTGTCATACAGTCCATACTCGGCTCTTCTCGCGATCCATCTTCGGACTCAGACACTTCTTGGACGCCTCCTTTTCTTCCCATTGAACAGTTGAAAGAGCCTGTAGATGGCTTCGCACTGTTGTAGAACGATGGTGGCTACCAAAAGGAGTGTGTGATGATCCATGGTGGAGATAACTAGATGCTGTGGAAGAGCAAGACCCAGATGAAGGCTGAAGAAGTCTGCACAGCAGGGCTGCTGGACTGAAAATGAGATCCAGGTGAGTTCCTCCTCCTTTTTATAGGAAATATAGGTTTTCCGGTAGGTGTCCTTTTGCATCCTCTAGGCATCCTGCAGACATCCTAAACATTCGAGATACGTCTCCTATGCGAATATTTTTTCCGTTTTAATGCTTTGTATGCGAGCTGCATCCACTTTCGTCCTTTCTCCGTCCATGCTACTAATGCTGCGTGTCCATTCCGCGTCCGTTTCGCTTCCTCCCTATGTCCGTTTTCCGCTGGAGCGGATGCAAGTTGCGCGGATGTGCAGCGGATACCTAGTGGATGTAGCAGATGCGTAACGGATGATGATGGACGTAGAACGGATGTTCCCCATATGCGTTGCAGATGCAGAATGGACGCGTTGGATACATTTTCTGCTCAAAAAATTTTGAGCAGCTCAAAATTTTTTGAGTGGATGAAATTTCAGTAGACGGATGCTGGACGGATAGAGAGGATAAAAAATGGATGCAGTGAGTACAGAACGGAAGCATCGCATTAACCAATGAATGGCAAGTGTTTCTCTCTGTTTTACATCCTCTTTCTATCCGTTGGCGGTGTGTGACAAGGACTTTACCCTGGCTCCGGAAATGGAACCCCCATGTTAACTGGAAGAAGAGGCCATTGTGCATACGCACCAATCAGCAACCGGAAAGAGAGGAGCGATCTCAGCCAAAGCTTCAGAATCCGATTGAGTTGGCCTCCACAGGTGCTGAAACCTGGAAGGGGGAGGAGAAAATTCCAAAATAATATTGGGATTTAAAGGAAGTGTTCAGTGAAAAGGCCTAGGATGAGCTCCCTCCTCATCGGTCAACAGATTGTAGTATTGAGATTTTACCTTGGGTGAAGCTCCCGAAACCAAAGTTTTATTCAATGACACCACGAGAATTAGAAGATTCTGATGCCCCTCTTCCTGCCCCCCCCCCCAAATAAGCCGCCTTCCACCAAAGACAGTCCTGGCTGGGCTGGTTCTTCCTCTGCTTTGCAAAGGGGGGTTTCCCTCCTTTCTCTTGGCCGGAAAGGGTCCATATTCTTGGGTCTCTGCCCCTCTGCTCTGTCCCTTTGGGCAGCTCAGGCTCTCCTCCTCCTCCCGGGGTCCCTGGCTGAGATGGCCGTTAAGTGCCTGGGATCTGGCCCCTCCAGGCTGGCTCTTCAGGGCCAGGGAAGCCTCCCTCACATGGCCCTGGGGGTGGAGGGGGCCTTACCAGGGCCCCACCCTTGGAGCTGGGTAGAAGGCTCTTCCCAGCCCTCTCCCACCCTCTGGGCCTCCCACCTGCTGAGGGGAGGGGGATCCAGGCTGAGTCTCGGACTGGACTCACCCACCAGCCTCACAGTCCAGCTGAAGGGCCATAAAGGGCCAGGCAGGCAGATGGACACACACACACAGAGAGAGAGAGAGAATGGGGGGGAGGCGATTATCCCTCACTCCCAAAATGCCCCCCTCCCAGTCTGTGTATGGAACACCCCAGCAATGCTGCCATCAGCTGCTCCCCTGCAGGGAAGTCCTGGATTGTTCGGGGGAGGACAGTTGCCCCCCTTGCTTGGCAATGCTGGGGAGACCCCTAAAGGTGGAGGTCCTTCCAAGGGCTCCCAAAGAGCATCCAAACATTCCTGGCATCAAGTGGGAAAAAAGCCTAAAAGGAAAGAAACTCCTGCACTGGCTGCAATTGGGGCTCGGAGGAGATAGAAAACCCTCCCTCCTTGCGAGTCCCCCACCCCGCTCCAGCCTGCCCTCTGGTGGGACCCCCTTCCTGGGGAGGCTCCTCCCTGCCAGACCTTCTTGCAGCCTCTTGGACCCGGGGGAGGCTCGGGGGGCATATCTAGGTGCAAAGGGGGGGACACAATGAACCCTGGAAGCTTTCGCACCCCTCTTCCCCCTACTCCCCCTCCCGGACTTTCCATCAGGGTGGGGACCGAGAGAAGCGGAGGAGACCAATAGGCAGATGCGCATGCTCAGTCCCTTTTGTGAGGAGGGCGCCCCCTGGTGGCAGGGTTGCCATCTGGCTGTTTTTCCGGCCAAATTCAAGAAATCTGGCTGTATAGAAATCTATTTGGCCGTGAAAGAAATCATGTCTCTGGCCAAATATATTTGGCTGGAAATTTGGCCGTATGAAAGTTGCTTGGCCGTGAAATCGAAATTTTGGTCGAATACCGGTTTTCAGTACAATATATTCACATGAAAATGACTGTCCTCTTTGTAACTCTTCCCCTCGGTTTAAAAAAAAAAAACTTTGGGGACTTGGGGGGGGGGGAGATCAGCCCCAAAAGCAACCACTTTCCCCCCTCAGTTCTCCTGCCCCACGTAGCGGGGAGCTTCCCCCAAGAGCAGTTTCTGACCCCCCCCCCAAAAAAAAGGCCTGTCCGGCCAGCTGCTGCGGCTTGGTTTTTCCACCTTACTGGAAGCAAAATGCAAACGCTCCTGGCCAGCCTGGAGGGGCATTTTAAATGAGATTCTCTCTGGACCCCTGGAAGAAACTTCCCGCCTCCCACATTGGTGGACGAAGCTGAAGGGGCCACGCAACTGCTCTTCTGAGGTTGGGGGTGGTTTCTGTGTCCTTTCCCCGTTTTTAACCGCTTCCTCCTCGGTTGCCGCAGAAGCCCCGCCGTTTCTGACAAGGGGCTGGAAGACCAAACGCTTTAGGGCGTAAGGTTGTTGCGGTTGTGTGTGTCAATATGCCGACTCTAATCTGCCTAGAGAAGGCTGTAAAGCACCGTGAAGCGGTATAAAAGTGCGGCTATTTTCACCGCCCTCCTCCCCGAAGGGAGCGAAAATCCACTCAGTCCCCCAACTCCGGGGCGGCCGTCCGTCCACTTTGCCCTCCCCCACCCCATACTTCTTGCCCCTCATGGCTCGCTTCCCCACCCTTCTGCGTTTCCCTCTTACTATTTCTGCGAAGAGTAACATGCCCCTTTGGGAGCGGATGAGGCTGGTAAATTGGTCCATCCACCCCTTGGAGGAACTGGACGACGCCATGGCAATGGCAGGATGCCCCTCTTTCGAAGGGGGCACAAATTTTTGTGTCATTTTATTTATTATATTTTTTCAATGGGAGGGGAATCCCCCTAAAAACCCTCATGCTCTAGTTCCCCCCTCCTCAGGATCGCTGCATTTGGCCCTGAGCTTTCCAAACGGGAATAGCGGTGATTTGAAGTGAGCTGCCTAGCCTGGATGTGAGTAAAGAAATGCAGAAAATCCCATGACGTCACGTCACATTGTTGAATAAAGTCTTTTTAATGTTTTGATTATTTAAAAACAGTTAAAAAAACAAAAAAACAATATATCCTCTTGTTATATTGCACAAAATTTTGGCCAGAAAATTTGGCCATGAGAGAAAATAATTTGGCCAAATTTGGCCGTATTTTGACTTGAGTTTGGCCGCAGAGCCAAGCTGCAATCTGGCAACCCTGCCTCAGTCCCCATTGCAGGACCCCACAGCAGAGTCCCTGCAAGGGGGTTCCGTGAAGGTCCCTCCAGGTGGCTCCATTGAGCTGAGTGAGCCCAACTCTGTTGAGCATCATGGGAGTTTGAGTCCCCTTTCACCTGCTTTGGGAAGGAAGGAACCCTCTTTCCTGGGCTGCCTTGAGTGGGCCAAGTTCCCAGCTGTTGCTGGGGGCATCCAGGTGTTTCCAGGCATTTCTGCAGCAGTTTCAGTTAGCTGTGTGCATCTCAGCCGGGCTTTGCCCACAGCCGGTCCTGAGTCTTTCCTGGGGGTTCAGAGGAGGTCGGCTTTAGAGGGAACCAGTGTCAAAGCGGCTTCCTTCCCCCTTCCCTTCCCACAAAGGAGCCTCTAAGGGGTGGGGGTCTCGTCCTTGGAGCCTCTGTAAATATGGATGGAGATTTTGAAATAGGTTGACTCCATTTCACGCATTCTTTTTATACACACACACACACACACACACACACACACACACACACACACATATATATATATATATATATATATATATATATATATATATATATATGTTTTCTTAGGTTTTCGCGGGTACTTACATGTGTGCTGTTCAGCTTCCTTCGGGTATTATCCCACGTCATTGTAGTTCTGTTAAAGTTGTAGCAACGTTTCAGCAGAATCTCATCTGCCATCATCAGGCTTCTGTATGGATATGGGTCTTACAGCTCCTGGTTTTAAATTTGAGGCTGGTTCATTCTGATTGGCTGGGAGCCTGGAAATGTTTCATTGGACTTGGAGTTTGATTGATTGGTGTTCCTGGTTTCTT
>BLBF01013013.1:12699-25522 GCA_015471245.1 Laticauda colubrina | reverse complement strand
CAACAGACCTATGGAACAGCTGTCCTGACCTACATAAGAGGTACTACAGACAAAATCAGTAAGATACTACATAGGCATCACATCAAGACTGCCTTCAAAACAGACAAAAAAATAGCAGCCATCCTTAAAAACCCCAAAGACAAAATTGACCTGGAAAACCAAGGCATATACAAAGTTCCCTGTGCATCATGCCCGGCCACATACATTGGACAGACCAATAGAAGAATAGGTACCCGCCTGGATGAACACAAAAATGCAGTAAAAAAGCTGGGACACACCTCCTCAATAGTCCAACATATGAAAGCCACAGGTCACAACATCAACTTCAATGGCACCAAAACCCTAGCCACTATAGAAAACCCCAGCCACAGAATCATCAGAGAAGCCATAGAGATTGAAAAAAGACCTGAAAGCATAATAGAAGAGATGATTCCACCAGACTGTCAATCATTTGGAAGCCTGCGCTCTCAAATAGAAAGATCTCCACAACACAAGGCAGGCAAACACCTGGGCTCAAACAGACTCCCTCTGATGCCTCCAGCTCAAACACCCCCCACCAGGCACCCAGATGAAACCTGGCTTCCTAATAGATAACAGCCGTCCTTTCACACGAAGCCAAGCTGCACTGAAAGCCTCCAGCGCAGGAGCAGAGTGTTGCCAGCCAATCAAAGCCACAAAACAGACAGAAGAAACCAGAAACACCAATCAATCAAACTCCAAGTCCAATAAACCCAGACCAAGACTCCCAACCAATCAGGATGTAGAAAAAAACCATCCTGGCACAGCATAGGCTAGCCTCAAATTTAAAACCAAAGATTGTGAGACTCTGACCCACATACAAACTCTATACAGAAACCTGATGACGGCAGATGAGATTCTGCTGAAACGTTGCTACAACTTTAAAAGCATTACAATGACATGGGATAATACTCAAAGGAAGCTGAACAGCATATATATATATATATTTTCCGAGGTTTTCACAATTATTTGTATGTGGATCTTTGGTTATTCGGGTTTTCTCCCACGTAAAATTGGAAGTATCTGGGCGACATTTCGATGAAGTCTCATTCATCATCTTCAGGCTTGTTTCTTCAGCTCTGTTCTTCTCAGAATAATGTGAGCGTGCAGCTGCTTCTTCCTTTTAACTGCTAGTGGGCATGTGACTTGATTGGGTGGTGGGTTGGCTGTGTTCTGATTGGGTGGGGGTGTGTTCTCATTGGTTGGGGGTTTGGCTGTGTTCTGATTGGTAGGGGTGTTGGCTGTGTTCTGATTGGCTGGGGGTGTGTTTTGTTGTGTTCTGTTCAGGTGGGGGCTTGGTTATGCTCAGGTTAGTCTTAGTTGCTGGGGGATTTGAGCTGGTGAGCTATGATCCTGTTGTTTGGCTTCGTGTTCATGGTCATGCCACATCTTCATGGTGGGTGTCAGTTCACTTCATGTATGGGACAGAGGGGTTTGAAGCAGGTAGTGATGCAGCTGCGGTACGGCTTCTGGTCCATGGTTGTGTCTCATCTTCTGTGTGGGTGTGAGTCTTTTTTCTACATAGAAGTGTGGTGGTAGCAACTTGTGTGGCCCTCGTGGCTGTGGGTCTGGTGTCATTCTTCATGTTAGGTACTCGTTTATTAATGAGGGCAGGTTTCCAAATGGTTGATAGGCGGGAGGTATCATCTTGTTTATTCATGCTGTGTGGGCATGTTTTCTATCTCTATGGCTTCTCTGATTATTCTCTTGTTGAAGTGTTCGGTTTTGGTGATAGTTCTGGTATTTTTAAAGTCAATTTCATGTCTTGTAGCTTTGAAGTGTTGGACCAGGGAAGAGGTCAGTTCTTCTTTTTTGATTGAGTTCTTGTGTTCTTCAATTCGTCCACTTATTCTTCTGTTAGTTTGTCCGATGTATGTGGTGAGACAGGCGGTGCAGGGGATTTCGTATACTCCTTGGTTTTCATACTCGATTTTGTCCTTAGGGATTCTTAGGATGGTGGATATTTTTTTGCTTGTGCAGAATGCTGTTTTAATGTTTAATATTCTTAACTTTTACTGCCAACCAGAGGAGCAAACTTGGATATAAAATTTGAGGCTATAAATAAGCATAGGCTTCTTATTAAGATACATATGTTTTAGCATTAAACAAGAATTGTAGGAAGCAACCAAGTTGATCTGACAGATGCAAAGGGCCCAGTGACCAAGGTACTTTTCAGGTGTTCCTCTACTATGCCAACTCATTCTTTTTTTCACAATTGCTTCCACCTCTGAAAAATCAGCTGTTACCTCCAAACTCAGTCCAGTGGATTGATAGGACCTTTAAGGAATTTTTCTGCAGACCGATTTTATGCACATTTACTCAATAGTCTACTGGGCACAATGGCATTTGCTTCCAGATAATTGTTTAAAACAATGCAACCCTCTTACTCAATTCCTTTTGGGGGGGGCTGGTTCAATCAGTAGAAAATAATGGAGCTTATACCCAAGGATGAGCAATTCTTAGCACAACCCCAATTTGTGTGAAATAACTCACATTGAATTCAATGCAATTTACTGGGAGATAAGCCCATGTAGGATTTTAGCCTTTGTTATAGAACACTGAATTAGAACACTCAGTCATTTCCTTTTTATTGTTTATTGTGTCAGATCAAAGCAGATGTATTTGGGCTTATTTCATGGATGAGGGGAGCCTGCTGCTGGAATAAATGAAAGCATCAAGCTTATTGTAGTGTTTAGGTTTCTGCAGTTCTCTCCACCTTCTGTTCCAAATTGCTTCTGACAAGATGGTTTGAGGACAGCTGGAAGGAAAAGGCACTCGGAAACTTATTTTCTGCAGTTATAGCAAGGGGAATAAATGCTCAAACTCAGCAACAGTGATACAGCAACTGTCAAATGGAGAATGTGTAACCTTCCAAATTTGCTGAATTACTATACTCCTGCCAGGTGGGAGAGATGAGAGATTAATTCTGTAATATTTAGAGAATAAATGTGACAGAAGTAAAAGAATAAGTAATTTTCCACAGTAGCATGTAAGGTTCTGTGCTAATTTATCTTGTAAGAAAAAATAACTCCGTTTGTGGTTTTGATTTCTCTGATCAAATTCACAATGATTCATGATCCAAGAAACACATAAATGATGAAAAAATTGAGGCCTTTGAAGTCATTAAGCTACCATATCAGATTACCAAATCAGAGTTGCAAAAATCTAGATTACCAGGACAGCAGAGAAATACACAACATCAACATTTTATCTGCATATGGTGGTAATTCCAATTTTTGCATCTCTGCATCTCTGATGCAAAAATTAGAATTACCACCACATTCAGATAATGCATAATGTTGATGTTGTGTATCTCTGCTGTCCTGGTTATCTAGATTTTTGCAGCTCTGATTTGGTATTTTTTTCCACCAGAGATTCTTATGATATGAACCCAGTGGAGTGATTCTCCACTCCTGATTTAGACTTTTAGTTGGCTCTGGACCATATCTGGGCATTTTGCAGTCTTTGGGCTATATCTGGCCTACAGGCAGTCCCAATCTGGCCTGTGGCATGAAGGCAGTTTCAATTTGTCATGTGGACCCTGGGGAAAATTAATTGCCCATGCCTACTAGGCCATTACTTGAACAATATTCCAAACATTTTATGGTTTAGTTGTGAGCTCACCATGGTCCTGATATCCTGCAATTTTATGAGATTCATGCTACATTCAAGTGATACATCCTTAACATCCACCTAAATGCAACCAAATAGTTCAAATTTGGGGGTTCATAAAGTCCCTTCAGTCTCCCATATATGAAATATGGAAAAAACAACTCCTGTGGTTAAGTCACAACTAAAGAATAACTTCTTGCTTAAGACTAGGACAAAAACTAAACTTCTACTTGTTAACATTTAAAAACAATGCTTCCAATGAAACACCATAATAATTATTAGATTTTATTTTAATCTGATTCCAACCTTTGATATAATTACATTTCACTTGTTATTTTGGATAAAGTCTTACTAATATTGTTTCACTGATGTAAGAAATAATTCAAGGTCTATAATATATGCTAGTCAGATTATATATAGATGCACATTTTATTTTTTTTCCTAAATGAATTTTTTTTGCATTTCTTTATGAAAGTTATCTGAAATGCTTGATCTGTTCTTTAATTTAGCAAGGTCCTTTTGGATTTTGTTTCCATCTTCTAGAGCAGGGCTGTCAAACTCCCGACCCACAGGCCGATGCGTCACATGCTGCCCATGCCCATGCCTGGTTTAGGGGAGGGGGGGAAAGTCCTGAAAACATCACATGACACTACTGTGATGATGTGAGTTTGATACCCCTGTTCTAGAGTATTAATTAACATACTCAATTTTGCATTATCTGAAACTTGATAAATCTACCCATCTATTCATCCACATATTTAATGAAATTGTTGAAGAGGACCAGGATAAAACCTGGTGCTTCCTAATGTAATAGATACTTTACTTCAGTCTTTTGAAGAAATGTTTATGAGTATTCTTTGCATAGGGTCTTCTAGTGTACATTTAATTAGCTTACTAATCAGACTGTCATGCATTAAATCATTCTCAAACTGTTCTATGAACCCAAAATTCACTAATGACAAGCAACAGTATATAAAAAATTGTACAGTGGTTGAATAATTGTCCTTCTCCCATTGTTTCTGCCCATCCTATGAGATCAGGCAATCAGGATGTTACATCCATTAAGTAATGTTATCTGTTAAATCATTTGGGAGTTGGGTTGCCTGCTAAATATAATAATATTAATCAATTATTCAATCCCAGGTGACTCTGTTGCTGTCTTTGCCCTAAGGAACAGTATCCTACAAAAAGGATTTGAATTATTCCAATCTTACTTTCCTTTTAAATATGTATTGAAGACATGGCCCCTTCCAGCAGCTCTAGTATAGGGGAGATGCAGTCTGTTATATTGTAAGAGATTTACAAGTCTTGAGTGGATCTCTATCCCAATGCAATGACAGAATAACAAAGTTGGAAGGGACCTTGAAGTTCTTCTAGCATAACCCTCTACTCAGGAAAAAAATCTTATACCATTTCAGACAAATGCTTGCTCATTTCATTTGTCCGTTGACTATCCTCCTTTTCTGGTTAGACTTGTTGTTTTATATATTTATTTTTAATTGTTAATAGGTTAACTATTGTCAGTGCTGTTAGCAAAGTTGGGCACCTATAGAAAAGTAAATTAATAAAAAAATCAATGCCCACACTGAGGTCCTATTAGCAAGATTTAATGGGACTGCTGTTTAACTTATTAAGTTATTTTGGTGAAGAAAAAGCAGCTTGCAAGAAAGAAAGCAGGATTGCTCTTTTTTATTGTCAAAGCAATTTTTCAGACCCCCTCCGACCTTCTGCACAAAAGCAGCCACAATATTAAGCCCATCTGTTAGAATGCTTCATAAAATCAAGACTCTCTGTTTGCAATCAGAAAAAGCAAGACAGTTGAATTATTGATATAGATAGGAACTGAGCTGCAGATTCAGTGACCTGAAATGTTCCACTTTTGCACTACTCAGTACATTTTCTTTCCTGAGGAAGAGGGGTGGGAGGGTTTTCAAGAAAACTGGTGAAAAAAGTATAAACACGCTTTATGCCTCCACATCATGTTTCTTCAAATTAAACATTTCATCTGAACTACATTTTCTAATCAATCATACTCATCCAATTTCTTGGAAAATCATTTGAATATTGAATTGTAAGATTGAAAGAGACCCTAAATATCTTGTAACCCAACCTTCTGATAGGGCAAGAACTTTTATACCATCATAGGCAAATGATGGTCCAATCTTTTCTTGAAGCTGTCCACTGATGGAGTAGCCACAACTTCAGGAATCAGGCTACTCCTCTTCTTAATACCACTTGAAGTTAGGAAAATGCTGCTTATTTCAACATAGTTTTCATTGTAAAGTTTGAACCTACTGTTCTTGTCTTTCATTTGGGTCCTCTGGAAAATAGATCTACACCCTCTTCTCTGTGATATCCGTCTATATATGTATTGGAAGACTGCTATAATGTTTCCTCTTGGCATTCTCTTCTTTAGGCTAAACATACTAAATTCCTTTAACCGCTCTTTGTAGGATTTAACTTTCAAGTCCCTCACCACTTCCCCTTTGGCCATCACAACACAAAACAATAATATCGCTTCTCATAATTTAAACACTATACTTCTAGCTCAAAATTATATTGCTCATTTGATAGCTAACAATACATTGTTGGCTCATGCTAAAGCTGTGGCCTAGCAACACACTTTCCCCAATTGTCCAGAGTATTTTTCTGCTTAAAAATTGTGCACAAAAATCTAAGCTAAAGCCCCTGTCACACTGAACCAACGGATGCAAAGAGGATGTAAAATGGACAAAAAAGCTTGCCATCCGTTGCAAAACGCGATGTACTCACTGCCTCTGTTTTGCTTCCTCTCTATCCGTCCAGCATCCATTTATTGAAGTTTCATCTGCTCCGAAAGTTTTGAGCTGCCAAAAACTTTTGTGTGGAAAATGTATCCAGTTTGTCCGTTCTGCATCCATTACGCATTCACTACGCATCCGTTACACATCTGTTACGCATCCGCTATATCCACTACGCATCTGCTACGCATCCGCGCAACTTGCATCCGCCCGGACATAGGGAGGAAGCGGAATGGACGCAGAACGGATGCAGAACGGATGCAGAATGGATGCAGCACGGAAACAAAGTGTTTAAAATGGAAAAAACGTTCGCAGAGGAGACCTATCTCGGGTATTAAGGATGTCTAGAGGATGCCTAGAGGATGCCTAGAGGATGCCTAGCGGAAAACCTATATTTCCTATAAAAAAGGGGAGCAACTCATCTGCATCTCACTTTCAGAACAGCAGCCCAGCGGTGCAGACCTCTGCAGCCTTCATCTGGTTCTTCCTCTTCCACAGCATCCAGTCATGTCCACCGTGGATTGTAACAAAGTCCTTTCGGCAGCCACTATCCTTCTGCAACAGTGCGAAGCCATCTGCAGGCTCTGTAAACTCTACTGCGAGAAGAAAAAGAGGCAGCCAAAAAGAGTCTGGGTCCGAAGATGGTTCGCCAGAAGAGCAGAGGATGGACTGTACAACAAGCTGATGCTGGAGGTCAGGAACGAAGACACTCGGGGGTTCCAGAAGTTCATGAGGATGCCTCCAGCCATCTTTGACGAAGTTGTGCAGTGGCTGACACCCAGGTTGACCAAGGTAAACACCAGCTTCCAGCCCAGCCTGGAACCTGGGCTCAAGGTGGCACTCACTCTGCGCCACCTGGCCTCAGGGACCACCTACAGGAGCATGCAGTATGGCTGGAGGGTGCCACACAACACCATCAGCATTGTGGTCAGAGAAGTGGTGCAGGCCATCATCAAAGAATACAAGGAGGAGCTCCTCCAGTACCGCTCCACTGAAGAAGGATGGAAGAAATTTGCAGAACAGTGGTATCAGAAGTGGAACTTCCCACACACCGTTGGAGCCATAGATGGCAAGCACGTGGCCTGCAAAGCGCCAGCCAAGTCGGGGTCCACTTATTTCAACTCCAAGGGCTTCTTCAGCATCATCCTCTTCGCCATGGTCGATGCTGACTACAAGTTCATGTACATCGATGCTTCAGGCAACGGCTCATCTTCAGATGCCCAGGTATACAACACCAGTCACCTCAAGGAGGAGCTGGAACGCAACCTCATCGTGGGCTTCCCAGATCCAGAACCCCTGCCCAACGACACACAAGATGTGCCCTACTTCATCGTGGGGGATGACGCCTTCTCCCTCACAACCTACCTCATGAAGCCCTACACCTCCAGACTCCTCACCTGTGAAGAGAGGATCTTCAACGATAGGCTGTCCAGGGCAAGGCGGGTGGTGGAGAACGCCTTTGGCATCCTGGCTAAGAGGTTCCAGGTACTTCTCACCACCATGCAGTATTGCCCAGAGACCGTGAGGAGGATCATGGAAGCTTGCTGCATCCTACACAATCTCATGCGCACCCACTACCCAATCTTGCAGAATAGGCTTGTGGACCTCCAACAAGGCAATGGGGACATGGAGCCTGGGGAATGGAGGCAAGGGCAAAACCTGATCTACACTGAGGATGTGCCAGGCCCCAACAGAGCCTCACATGAAGCAAAGAAGCAGCGCAACCTCCTGAGACACTGGTGCAACTCCCCAGCTGGAGCAGTGGAGTGGCAAGACAGGATGGTAGATGCTTAATGGATGCTTCCTTCAGCCTGTCTCATCACATGGATGAGATTGGGCCATGTATGTTTGGTTGGCCTACAATGAACAGAGCATTTAATAAAGAGTTGTGTTTATGTTGACATGTGTGGATAATTATTGCATTATTATTGATAATAAAGTGCCATAGGTGTGGCACCTGGGAGGGTGGACCATCCAGTCCCACTATGCTTGCACTGGAGGTTTATCTATCCTACTGCTATCCTAACTCATCCCACAGCTATTACCCATTCCACAGGTATCCTAACCCATTCCAAAGCTATCCTTTCCGATCCCACAAGCATGCAAAGGCTTAAACCATTTCTAAAAGTTTCCACCAAGACTTTATTAAAAAAAAGAAATGAAGAAAGTGTGTGAATCATAAATAGACTTTATTAACAAGAAGCTGTAAAATAAAAATGAGTCTCTGGCACTCCTCTTGGTCGCTCAGTCTCAGGGGTGAAGGGTCCAGGTGCTGTGGAGGTGGCTGGTGCTGGAGTGCTTGTCATCAGCTCCTCCAGAAGCAGAAGCAGCAGAAGCCCCAGCCCCAGAAGAGCGAGCCCGTGCTGCAGAAGCCCCAGCAGAACCAGAGTGAGGGCTAGGGGGCGGGATGGTAGCCTTGTCCCTCTTGCAAGGGCTGGCAGCAGATGGCTGAGGCTTGCTGTGCTTCCGCATGGTTGTGGGGTTGCTGGCTGGCAGGGAGGCTGGCAGGGAGGCTGGCACCAAGGCTGGCACCAAGGCTGGAAGGCAGGCAGGCACCAAGGCTGGCAGGCAGGTGGACAGCAAGGCTGGCAGGAAGGCTTGCAGGTAGGCTGGCAGGCAGGCTGGCAGGCAGGCAGGCACCAAGGCTGGCATGAAGGCTGGCACCAAGGTAGGCACCAAGGCTGGCAGGGAGGCAGGCACCAAGGCTGGCAGGAAGGCTGGCAGGCAGGCAGTTACCAAGGCTGGCAGGCAGACATGAACCAAGGCTGGCAGGAAGGCAGGCAGCAAGGCTGTCAGGCAGCAAGGCTGGCAGCAAGGCTTGCAGGCAGGCTGGCACCAAGGTTGGCAGCAAGGCTGGCAGCAAGGCTTGAAGGCAGACATGCAGGCAGGACAGGCAAGGCAGTCGATGTGTCTGGAAGCAGGTCTTTCCTCTGAATGGTGACCTGCTTCCGAGCTGCTTCCGTTATATCTGCGGGGCTGACGCAATGCATCCTCCCCGCATGCGCAATTAACACCAGGCATCCGTTCGGCTTCCACTCTGCATCCGCTAGGCTTCCCCTGTGCATCCACTTCATCCGCTCACCGTCCGCTCTGCATCCGCTGTATCCATTCCACGTCCACTTTGCTGAGGTCCCCCGGAAGCCTAGCGGATGCGCCATCTGCTCTCATCTGCTTCCATCCGCTGGGCTTCCATTCCGCATCCGCTTTCCATCCGCCCTGCGTCCTCCCCGCGTCCATCTTATCCGCTCCGGTTATGCAAATTTTTGCCCCTTTTGAGAGCGGATAACAATGGATGGAACATTTTGCTCATCCATTGTGTCCTTTTTGCATCCATTGGGCAGTGTGACATGGGCTTAAGTTTCCAGGAAAAATACATACACAACATACATCCTAGAGCCACTTGTGTACTTTCATGCAATTTTTATTCATTGAAGAACGAAGAAAGGAGTTGGAACAAATTTATGACACAAAGATCCAATTGTGTGATCATCATACTTACTTTTTTAAAAAATGTAAAGGGGCTGTCACATTGGCGGACAAATACAAAACGTTTGTAAAAAGGACACAGCGGACGAGAAAATGTTCCATCCGTTGTTATCCGCTCTCAAAAATGCCCCGAATTTGCATAAGCAGAGCGGAAAACAACGGAAAGGAACAGACGGGGGGAGGATGTAGCCAGGATGTAAAACGGATGCTCCACGGAAGTCTAGCTTATGGAAGCAGATGGGAGCGGATGGCACATCCGCGGGGCTTCCGGGGGAGCACAGCGAAGCAGACGCACAGCGGAAAGAGAGGATGCTGAGTGGATGCTGAGCGGATGAAGCGGATGCAGAGCGGAAGCCTAGCAGATGCCTAGTGGATGCAGTGCGTTCAATGCGCATGCGAGGAGGATGCATTGTGTAAGCCGCGCGGATATAAAGGGAAGCAGCTCGCAAGCAGGTCACCATTCAGAGGAACGACCTGCTGCCAGACACAGTTCCAGCCAGTCAGCCAGCCAGCCAGCCACCCAACAACAATAGGGAAGAAGAGAAAGGCTCTGCCATCTGCTGACAGCCCTGGCAAGAGGGATAGGAACACCATCCCACCCCCTGGCCCTGACTCTGCTTCTGTTGTGGCTTCTGCTGCTCAGGCTGACTCTTCTGGTGCTGGAGCTTCTGCTAGTGCTGCTCCTGGTGCTGGGGCTTCTGCTGGTGCTTACTCTGCTGGCGCTGCTCCTGGTGCTGGTGCTTCTGCTGGTGCTTACTCTGCTGGCGCTGCTCCTGGTCCTGCTGGTCCTGCTGGTCCTGCTGGTGCTCCTGGTGCTCCTGGTCCTGCTGGTGCTGCTCATGCTCCTGGTCCTGCTGGTCCTGCTGGTCCTGCTGGTCCTGCTGGTCCTGCTGGCCCTGCTGGTGCTTACTCTGCTGCTGCTGATCCTGCTGCTGCTCGTGCTGCTGCTGCTGCTTCTGCTGCTGGTCCTGCTGGTCCTGCTTTTGCTGCTACTGTTGTTGTTGCTGCTGCTGCTGCTGGTGGTGTGGAGGAGCAACCCCTACCACCTCAAGTCCCCTCTGATGAGGGCCCAGATGGCCCTGACAGAGGGAGGAAGAGGCATAAGTGAGAACAAGAATCCTGCTGGTCCTGCTTGCTGCTGGTGGTGGTGGTGTGGAGGAGCAGCCCCTACAACCTTGAAGCCCTTCTGATGAGGGCCCATATGGCCCTGCCAAAGGGAGGAAGAGGCAGACACATGAACGGGAGAGGAGGCAATACACAATCGAAGAGGAACATGAGGAGGAGGTGCTGGAGTGGCTGAGGGAGAATGAATATCTTTGGCAGAAGGGACACAGGCTCTATCAAGACACCAAGAGGAAGCAGGCTGCTTGGAGAGAGAAGGCGGAGAGCCTGGGCTACACTTCAGAGGTCCTCCTCGGCTGGTGGAAGCACATGCACACGTGGTACGGGAAGCTGCACCTCAAGAAATCTGGCCAGGCCACGGTCAAGCTGACGGACCGAAAGACCTACATGATGGCCAAGTGCAGCTTCTTGGAGGGTGAAATCCGCCACCGAGGAGCAGCCCCTCTTACAACCCTCTCTCTCAGGCAGCCCACAGAGAGCCAGTCCTCTTCTGGCCAAGAGTCAGCTCCTGTATCCAGGCAGGTATCTGTGGAGCGTGCCACGACGGAGACCCCCCCAACAGCTACACTCCCCATGGCGGAGCATGTGGAGGACCCCCTGATGCAGTGGGAGCAAGGAGAGAGCACTGCCACCAGAGACCAACCCACATCCACCCCCAGCTCCACCTCCACAGAAAGCAGGCAGAGAGCCAGACTGGAGGGGCAGAGCCACACTGTCCTGCTGGAGATCAGGGACACCATCAGAAGCAGTGTAGATCTCCTCTCTCAGCTGGTACCCACCAACGTCCCATCCTCCAACCGCAAGCCCTTCCTAACCTACGTCAACCAGACCCTCATGAACATGTCCGAATCACAGTACCAGGTGATAAAGGACAGGATCACCGGTCTTCTTCAAAACCCTCCAGACCCAGCTGAACCTGCTCCGACCCAGTCCAGATCTGCTCCTCCACCCCAGGTGATATCACTGCCCTTCCAAGGCTTTCCACAGGCCCTCACCTACCAAGGCTATAGCTACCAGGAGCTCCAGCAGCACAGGCAGCCCTTCCCAGTCCAGGTACAGGTACATCGTACACCACCGGTGCCACCAATGCCACTGATGCCACCAATGCTACCGATGCAACCGATGCCACTGACTCCACCGATGCCACCCACGCCACAGATGCCAAACATGGCACAGATGCCACCCATGCCACAGATGCCACCCACAGATGCCTCACCTCGCCCATGCCACCCACCACCCACAGATGCCTCACCTCGCTCAGCTGAAGACCAGACAGCCCCACTACACTGCTCCTTCCTCCACCCCACATCCAAGCCCGGCCACAGAACATCTGTCATCAGTATTGGGGCTGACACCCCATGTCCTGGAAGAAGGGGCTTTCAACATCACAGGACTGAGCCAGCTCTCTGAGAGCTTCCTCCACACACCATCCCCTGTTGTCCTCTCAGGGCCAGGCACACCAATGATGCCTCAGACCAGCACTCCAGCAGCAGCCACCTCCACAGCACCTGGACCCTTCATCCCTGAGACTGGGCACGCCTCAGAGTGACCAAGAAGAGTGCCAGAGACTGGGTGGCTACCTGTTGACTTTCTCTTTGCTTGGGACACTTGGGTCATTTTGTTTTTACAGCTTGTTATGAATAAAGATTATCTTTGCTTCACACACTTGGTTCATTTATTTTATTAAATAAAGTCTTGGTGGAAACTTTTAGAAATGGTTTAAGCCTTTGCATGCTTGTGGGATGGGTAAGGATAGCAGTGGGATGGGCAGGGATACCTTTGGGATGGGTAATAGCTGTGGGATG
>BLBF01013013.1:2400-12689 GCA_015471245.1 Laticauda colubrina | reverse complement strand
GTGGGATGGGCAGGGATACCTTTGGGATGGGTAATAGCTGTGGGATGGGTTAGGATACCTGTGGAATGGGTAATAGCTCTGGGATGGGTTAGGATACCTTTGGGATGGGTAATAGCTGTGGGAGGGTTAAGATATCTGTGGGATGGGTTATAGCTCTGGGATAGATAAACCTCCAGTGCAAGCATGGTCCACCCTCCCAGGTGCCACACCTATGGCCCTTTATTATCAATAATAATGTAATCATTCATCCACACATGTCAACATAAACACAACTCTTTATTAAATGCCCTGTTCATTGTAGTGCCACTCAACATACATGGCCCAATCTCATCAGTGTGATAAGACAGGCTGAAGGAAGCATCCATTAAGCATCTACCTTCCTCTCTTGCCACTCCACTGCTCCAGCTGGGGAGTTGCACCAGTGTTTCAGGAGGTTGCGCTGCTTCTTCCCTTCACGTGAAGCTCTGTTGGGGCCTTGCACATCCACAGTATCTATCAGGTTTTGCCCTTGCCTCCATTCCCCAGGCTCCATGTCCCCATTGCCTTGTTGGAGGTCCACGAGCCTGTTCTGCAACACTGGGTAGTAGGTGCGCATGAGATTGTGCAGGATGCAGCAAGCTTCCACGATCCTCCTCACGGTCTCTGGGCAATGCTGCATGGTGGTGAGAAGTACCTGGAACCTGTTGGCCAGGATGCCAAAGACGTTCTCCACCACCCGCCTTGCCCTGGACAGCCTGTAGTTGAAGATCCTCTCTTCATGGGTGAGGCATCTGGAAGTGTAGGGCTTCATGAGGTAGGTTCTGAGGGAGAAGGCGTCATCCCCAATGATGAAGTAGGGCACATCTTATGTGTCATTGGGCAGGGGGTCTGGGTCTGGATCTGGGAAGCCCATGATGAGGTTGCGTTCCAGCCCCTCCTTGAGGTCACTGGCATTGTATACCTGGGCATCTGAAGATGACCCGTTCCCTGAAGCATCGATGTACATGAACTTGTAGTCAGCATCGACCATGGCAAAGAGGATGATGCTGAAGAAGCCCTTGTAGTTGTGATAAGTGGACCCTGACTTGGCTGGAGCTTTGCAGGCCACGTGCTTCCCATCTATGGCTCCAACGGTGTGGGGGAAGTTCCACTTCTGATACCACTGCTCTGCAACTTTCTTCCAGCCTTCTTCAGTGGAGGGATACTGGTGGAGCTCCTCCAGGTATTCCTCGATGATGGCCTGCACCACTTCTCTGACCACAATGATGATGGTGTTGTGTGGCACCCTCCAGCCCTACTGCATGCTCCTGTACATGGTCCCTGAGGCCAGGTGGTGCAGAGTCAGTGCCACCTTGAGCCCTGGATCCAAGCTGGGCCGGAAGTTGGTGCTCTGCTTGGTCAACCTGGGTCTCAGCCACTCCACAACTTCGTCAAACATGGCTGGCAGCATCCTCATGAAGTTCTGGAATGCGCGAGGGTCTTCGTTCCTCAGCTCCCCCATCAGCCTTGTTATATAGTCCATACTCTGCTCTTCTCCCGATCCATCTTCGGACCCAGACACTTCTTGGATGCCTCCTTTTCTTCCCGTAGAACAGGTGAAAGAGCCTGTAGATTGCTTCACACTGTTGTAGAACGATGGTGACTACCAAAAGGAGTGTGTGATGATCCATGATGGACATGACTGGATGCTGTGGAAGAGCTAGAGCCAGATGAAGGCTGAAGAGGTCTGCACCGCAGGGCTGCTGGACTGAAAGTGAGATCCAGGTGCGTTCCTCCCCCTTTTTATAGGAAATATAGGTTTTCCACTTGGTGTGCTTTTGCATCCTCTCGACATGCTGCAGACATCCGAAATATCCGAGATACGTCCCCTATGCGAACATTTTTTCCGTTTTAATGCTTTGTATGCAAACTGCATCCGCTTTCATCCTTTCTCCGTCCATGCTACTAATGCTTTGTGTCCATTCCGCATCCGTTTTTCTTCCTCCCTGTGTCCGTTTTCCGCTGGAGCAGATTTGAGTTGCGCGGATGCACAGTGGATGTCTAGCGGATATAGCAGATGCATAATCGATGACGATGGATGTAGAACGGATGTTCCCCATATGCGTTGCGGATGCAGAACGGACGCGTTGGATACATTTTCCGCTCAAAAAGTTTTGTGCAGCTCAAAACTTTTTGAGCTGATGAAATGTCAGTCGACGGATGCTGGACGGATAGAGAGGATGAAAAATGGATGCAGTGAGTACAGAATGGAAGCAACGCGTTAACCAACGGATGGCAAGTGTTTCTCTCCATTTTACATCCTCTTTCCCTCCGTTGGTGCTGTGTGACAGGGGCTTTACAAACACAATCAGCAATAACAATAGCAATAGCACTTAGACTGATATACCGCTTCACAGTGCTTTACAGCCCTCTCTATGTATCTGATATTAACACAGTTGAGAAAGTCCAGAAATATTTCACAAAAAGAGTTCTACACTCCTCTACTCATTGCAGAATACCTTATGCCACCAGACTCGAAATTCTAGACCTAGAAAACCTACAACTACACCACCTTCGGTCCGATCTAAGTATAGTGTATAAATTCATACATTGCAATGTCCTACCTGTCAGTTAATACTTCTGCTTCAACTATAACAACACAAGAGCAAACAATAGATACCAACTCAAGGTTAATTGCACCAAACTTGATTGCAGGAAATAAGACTTCAGCAACAGAGTGGTCAATTTTTGGAATACTCTACCTGACTCTGTGGTTTCTTCCCCAAACCCCAAAAACGTGAACCTTAGGCTGTCTACTATTGACCTCACCCTTTTTGAAGAGGACTGTAATGGGCATGCATAAGCGCACCAATGTGCTTACCATCCCTGTCCTATTGTTTCTTTTATTTTTTTTTAATTTTTCTTATATGTATCCATGTATTCATAACTATGTTTTTACTTAAATCTATTGTCAGCTGGTGCTCCATTCAAAATCCAAGAAAGAAATACTTAGACTCTTTTAATTAGAGAAAAGATATCTTTTACTGGAAGTCAAGTGGTAGCAACAAAAGAATTCTGAATCTGAGAAAATAGGCGTGTAAATCACATGTACAAAGTGATGACAATGTTCCCCCCCACCAATAGTTCAAATGGTTCTTCCAATTAAAAGTTGTGAATGCCGTCATGTGGACGTCTTCAGGTGATGATGACATTTCTGGCCATTGACCTTGGCATATTTTGATAAAGGTTTGCAGCTGTGCAGAGAATAGAAAGCTAAGCCAGAAACAGAAACCTAAGCAAGAATGTACTCCCCCCCCAGTTTATACAGTTCCACTTTGTAACACCTCCAGCTCACTTCCCACAACTATCCCCTCTCCTCCCCCCGTTACTTATGACAGCCGAAAGATGCAAAGGAAAGATTTTAGTCTTGAAGGCTAAAATCTTGAAGGCTGACATTTCAGCCATCCTAGAAAAAGGATGTTAGTCCTAGAAAAGAAAACATAGAATATAATAGTCAATATACAGGTAACATTGAAATATTGATAGTTTTGGGGTTTATCAGGATATTTAGTATAAAATGCCTTGACCAGTGTAGGAGCTCGAACATCCTTTTCATTGACCCACTCAGCTTGGGAAAGAGGAAAATGTTTCCAAGCAACCAAATATTGGAGTCGACCCCTCCGTTTCTGAGAATCCAAAATTTCTTTAACTTCAAAATGTTGTTCACCTTCAATTAGCAATAGTACAGGAGGATCAATCCAGGTCGGTCTCAACTTGGAAGTATGTTCAGGTTTTAACAGACTAACATGGAAGACTGGGTGGATCCGTCGAAGAGTTTTTGGTAATTTTAGTTGGACTGTCACAGGGTTCACAATTTGTTCAATTGAGAAAGGCCCAACGTACTTAGGGCCAAGCTTTTTTGACTTTTGGGTGGTTTGCAAATATCTGGTAGATAAAAAGACTTTGTTGCCCACCTGATATGGTTTTTGTGGAGATCTCTTTTTGTCTGAAAATTTCTTTTGAGCTTGATGTGCATCATCTAATGCTTTACGAGTAACCTGCCAGGTAAGCTGGAGTTGCGTTATCCATTCATCTAATGACTGACTGTTAGGCTTCTAACGTGGAAGTTCGGGTATGGGAACAAAGTCTTGCCCTGATGCCACTTTAAACAGAGTAAATCCAGTACTACTATGTACAGAATTGTTATATGCCACCTCAGCAAATGGCAATAACTCAGCCCAATTATCTTGCTGATAATTTATATGACATCGAAGATATTGTTCCAATATCAAGTTAGTCCTCTCACAAGCCCCATTGGTTTGTGTATGATGGGTGGAGCTTAAGCCCTGGGTGGAACCCAATAGCTTCAGAAACTCTTTCCAAAAGTTCAAAGTGAATTGGACACCCCTGTCTGAGATTATGCGTTCAGGAACCCCATGTAACCTGTAGATGTGTAAAATAAACAGTTTAGTCAATGTTTTTGCAGATGGGATCTTCAAACAAGGTATGTGTTAGGGATAACATTGTTTACCCTAACTGGTTTAGGTGAAATAATAACTATGAATCATCGTTAATGTATGTTAAAGTGTCTGCAGCTTTAACTGTGAAATAGCAATTAAGGGAGTGGTTATGAAAACAATATAAAAGTAGCAAGTCTACAGCTTGCTTGCTCTCTGGCTTTGATGATCCCTGATTACTGCTTGGAATCAAGACTGCATTGCTCGAACGGGAGAGACAACAAAGGACTGATTTGTAAGTGAACTGACATAGGATATTCTACATGGACTTTGCTAACTGAATATCCCTGAATGGACTGACTACATGATACATGACTATTGGACTGTTATTTGACTATGCTATTAACTTATAATGGAATAAACTATATTCTTGATAGCACAAGCGTATCTGTTATTTTTACTGTATGTTAATAAACATACAAGCTTAGCTCACTCATTTATCTGTGTGCCTATCTGACTAACGCTGCACATTCTGTTTAGCTTGTCTACCTAACCCTGGTTGGGGAACCCAGGCTTAACAGTATGAAATGTACTTGTTTGGAAAACAAATCAGTTACCACCCAAATAATTGAATTTCCCCCACTTTCAGATAATTCCACTATGAAATCCATAGAGATTTCCTTCCATGGAGCTGTTGGTCTAGCCACATTTTGTGGCAAGCCTGCTGGCCAGGAGGCCATTTGGCTGACGCACAAATAGAACAACTAGCTACATAAGTTTCAATGTCCTTCTTCAAAGTAGGCCACCAAAATTGCTGTTTAACCAAGTGCAAAGTTTTCACGAATCCAAAATGATCAGCCGCTTTAGAATCATGAGCTTGCTGTAATATTAGGCTCCTCAGTTTCTCTGGCACATATAATTTGGCTCCTACCCATGCCAATCCATCTCTAACCGTACAATTATTTGAGTGAGCCAGGAATCAGTCATCAAGTTTTGAGCCTCTCTTAATTGTGCAATGAAATCATTCGATAAATCAACTTCTCTCTTCTTCTTTTGGGCTCTGGTAACCATCGGTGCTGCCAACTGGTTGGTTGGGACAATCGAACGTACCACTTCTTGGTGAGCACTATTGTACTGAAGTAGTCTAGATAGAGCATCCGCCATGAAATTCCTCCCCCCTGGAATGTATTTCAACAAAAAATTAAAGTGTTTAAATTATTGCGCCCAGCGAATTTGTTTGGGGGACATCTTCCGGGGCATTTTCAAAACCTCTAAATTTTTATGATCAGTCCACACCTCAAATGAATGTTTTGCTCCTTCCAAGAAATGTCTCCAAGTTAACAAGGCCCAGTGAACCGCAAAAGCTTCTTTTTCCCAGACAGCCCATCTCCTTTCGGTTTCAGATAATTTACGGAAAGTGTATGCACATGGTTGTAAAATTCCCTTCTCATTTGCTTGCAGTAACACCGCACCAACTGCTACGTCACTCACATCAGCTTGGATCACAAAAGGAGCATCCATGTCTGGGTGCTTCAGTACTGGTTCAGCAGCAAACAGTCATTTCAGCTTTTCAAAGGCAGCTTGACATTCCATGGACCACTCCAGTGGCTTACTAGGCTTTGGTTTCACCTCCCCTTTGGTTTTTAGGAGGTTTGTGATAGGCAGTCCTATCTTCGCAAAAGCCGGGATAAATTGTTGGTAAAAGTTTGTGAAGTTGTTTCCTGGTGCATGGAGGGGCCCATTCCAACATGGAATGAACCTTCCCAGGATCCATTTCTATGCCCTCATGTGAGATGCGATAACCCAAATAATCAATTTTGTCCTGATGGAATTCATACTTGGACAATTTTGCATACAGCTTAGCAGCTCGGAATTTTTCCAACACTGACCGCACTAGCTTCACATGTTCCTCTCGAGTCTCTGTGTAGATAAGGATAGCACCAAGGTAAACCAAAACCCCTTTGTATAAATGGTCATGTAACACCTGATTGATCATTTGCATGAATACTGCTGGGGCCCCTGTAGGCCAAACAGAAGAACATTGAATTGGAAACAACCCATCAGGAAGTTGAAAGAGGTTTTCCATTCATCCCCTTCCTGAATTTGAACCCGGTAGTATGCTTCTCTCAAGTCGAGCTTCGTAAAAATTTTCCCTTTAGCCAGGTGGGTCAACATGTCCTTCATCAAGGGGAGGGGGTACACGTTTTCCACAGAAATAGTTCAGGTTTCTGTAATGAACACATAAGCGAAGGGAGCCATCTTTCTTTTTGCGGAACAACACTGGGGCCGCTACCCGGGGTCTAGCAGGTTGGATGAAACCACATTCCAAATTCTTATCAATAAATGACCGCATCTCTTCTAGTTCTCGCGGTGTCATCAAGTACAGCTTCGGTTTCGGGAGTTTCACCCCTGGTAAAATTTCAATACTACAATCTGTTGAACAATGAGGAGGGAGTTCATCTGAAGCCTTCTCACTGAATACTTCCTTTATGTCCAAATATTCCTCTGAAATTTTATCCTCTCCTTTCAGTTTCTCAGTATCCATGGAGGCCAGCTCAGTGGGATTTTTGAGTTTTGGTTTAGATTGCCCCTCCCCTTCCGGCCACTGATCAGTATGTATGCGCAATAACCCCCTCCTCCAATCAACATGGGGGTTCCATTTCCGGAGCCAGGGCAATCCCAGTATTAGCGGCCATTCCATTTCAGTGGCCACAATAAAATGCAAAGTCTCTCTATGCTTCCCCATTGTCATTTCTATGGGTTCTGTTATAAAGTGGGTAGGGCTTCCTCCCGCAACTGATCCATCTAATTGGCAAAAGGCTATGGGCGTTTTCAAGGTTTTCAGTCTCAAGCCCATTTTCTCTACTACTTTCGTGCTGACTACGCACCATGTGCACCCAGAGTCTAGCAAGGCCAGCATTTTCCCTTTGGCTCCTGATGAGGGTATCCTTAACTTCACTGGAATGATCATAGGGCCCTTGTTTGGACTTACCATTCAGTCGTCTTCTGAATTGAATTCACTCTCTTCAGAAGAAGTTGGAGTTCCCAGTTCCTCTCCTTTTGGAGGGGCAATCTCTACAACCTCCTCCGCTTTAAGCGCTGTTTCGCGAGGCTTCATTGGGTTTTTTCAGGTTTTTTCCCTCCTCCTGGCACCCCCTTTGGTTCAAGCTTGACCTGGCAGTCAGCAGCCCAGTGACCTTCCTTCCCACATCGGAAACAGGCAGTGGTCTTGGGTCTCACTGTCATCCCTCCCTTTTGGGGTTTGAAGGCTTTTTGCAGCCAGGGGGGGGGAAGACTTGCTCCAACCATACACCTCCCCCGGTGCCTGTTGTGGGTTAAATCAATTTCCACCTCCGCTGCCAACACGTACCACATCTGCAGATCATTGGGGTCTCTTCTGGCAATGCAGTTCTGGTATACATCCTCATTTAAGCCATCTTTAAATGCTTCTATCAGGGCTACCTGGGACCAGCCTCGAATATGACACACCAGCTCTCTAAATTCCTGGGTGTAGTCGGCCACTGATCTCCACCCCTGATTTATGGTCTTCATTCTTATCCTGGCCTTACGTTCTGCCAGTGGGTCTTCAAATCTGGCCCGCAGCGCAGTCATGAACATGTCATAATTCATCAGCTGGGGGGCGTTATCATTATACAAAGTCACCATCCACTTTTCAGCTGTTCCCTCCAGAGCCCTGGTAACACATCTGACTTTGGCTGCTTCTGAGGGAAACTCCCCTCCGTATTCCTCCATATAGCTCCAAACTTGTGCCAGGAAAAATCCCAACTCCTTGGGATTCCCCCCCCCCCCTCATATTTTACTTCCAATGGAGGTAACTTTGGAGTTCTATGTCTTCTGGCTATTACTGCTCCCGCTGGGGGCCCCAGGGCTGCTGCTGCCTGTGGTGCGAGCTCAGGTTGATTTATGGGGGTGGCTGCTCTGCGTCTTCTGCCTGGGACTGCTTCCCCCTCCTCCCCCTCATACCTTTGTTCAGCGTGAGGCTCTCCGAGGGCTTCATCTATGAGGTGCTTGGCTTGATTTAATAAAAAGTTTTTCCTTTCCCTCTCTTGCCATGGCTCCTCTCTTCCAAGCTGATGGGTAGTGGAAACTCCTGGGGGAGGCTTTGCTTCAGGATTCTTCCAGCCGACTCCCAAGGACCATTTGAGTTTTACAGCTGGTTTCTCTCCAAGATTTAGCTCTGCTAAAATTCAGCTTCCCTTTCTTCCTCTAGCAGCAGCAAATCTTGCCCTCCAGTGGCTCCCAGGTCTTCTTGGTCGCTGGCTGGAGTTGACATGGTGTTCAGACCCCCGTGGAAAAAATTGTGTTATCTCCCCAGGTGGGCTGGTAAGGTGAGATTCAGAATAATGTCAGCTGGTGCTTCATTCAAAATCCAAGAAACAAATACTTAGACTCTTTTAATTAGAGAAAAGATATCTTTTTCTGGAAATCAGGTGGTAGCAACAAAAGAATTCTGAATCTGAGAAAATAGGCGTGTAAATCACATATACAAAGTGATGGCAATGTCCCCCCCCCCCAATAGTTCAAATGGTTCTTCCAATTAAAAGTTGTGAATGTCATCATGTGGACGTCTTCAGGTGATGATGACATTTCTAGCCATTGACCTTGTCATATTTTGATAAAGGTTTGTAGCTGCGCAGAGAATAGAAAGCTAAGCAAGAATCAGAAACCTTAAGCCCATGTCACACTGCACCAACGGATGGACAGAGAATGTAAAACGGAGAGAAACACTTGCCATCCGTTGGTTAACGCGATTCATCCGTTCTGTACTCACTGCGTCCGTTTTTCATCCTCTCTATCCGTCCAGCATCCATCGACTGAGGTTCCATATGCTCAAATTTTTTGAGCTGCTCAAAAATTTTTGAGCAGAAAATGTATCCAATGCGTCCATTCTGCATCTGCAACGCATACAGGGAACATCCGTTCTACATCCGTTGTCATCCATTACATGTCCGCCATATTCGCTAGGCATCCGCTAGGCATCCGCGCAACTCACATCCGCTCCAGTGGAAAACGGACACAGGGAGGAAGCGAAACAGACACTGAACGGACGCGCAGTGTTAGTAGCAGGGATGGAGAAAGGATGAAAACGGATGAAGCTCGCAAAGAAAGCATTTAAAATGGAAAAAACGTTCGCAGAGGGGACCTATCTCAGATATTAAGGATGTCTAGAGGATTCCTAGAGGATGCAAAAGGACACCTAGTGGAAAATCTATATTGCCTATAAAAAGGGGGAGGAACTCACCTGGATCTTTCAGTCCAGCAGCCCTGCTGTGCAGACCTCTGCAGCCTTCATCTGGTTCTTCCTCTTCCACAGCATCCATTGATGTCCACCATGGATCATAACACAGTCCTTTTGGTAGCCACCATCGTTCTGCAACAGTGCGAAGCAATCTACAGGCTCTTTCACCTGTTCTACGGGAAGAAAAGGAGGTGTCCAAGAAGTGTCTGGGTCCAAAGATGGATCAGGAGAAGAGCAGAGTACGGACTGTATGACAAGGCTGATGGTGGAGCTGAGGAACGAAGATCCTCGTGCATTCCACAACTTCATGAGGATGCCTCCAGCCATGTTTGATGAAGTTGTGGAGTGGCTGAGACCCAGGTTGACCAAGGCAGACACCAACTTCCGGCCCAGCCTGGACCCTGGGCTCAAGGTGGCACTGACTCTGCGCCACCTGGCCTCAGGGACCACCTACAGGAGCATGCAGTACGGCTGGAGGGTGCCACACAACACCATCAGCATTTTGGTCAGAGAAGTGGTGCAAGCCATCATCGAAGAATACCTGGAGGAGCTCCTCCAGTGCCCCTCCACTGAAGAAGGCTGGAAGAAAGTTGCAGAGCAGTGGTATCAGAAGT
>BLBF01013012.1:8110-18846 GCA_015471245.1 Laticauda colubrina | reverse complement strand
AGCAACGTTTCAGCAGAATCCCATCTGCCATCATCAGGCGTCTGTATGGATGTGTGTCTCACAGCTCCTGGTTTCAAATTCGAGGCTGGTCCATTCTGATTGGCTAAAAGCCTGGGTCTGTGTTCACTGGACTTGGAGTTTGATTGATTGGTGTTTCTGGTTTCTTCTGTCTGTTTTGTGGCTTTGATTGGCTGGCAACATTCTGTTCCTGTGTTGGAGGCTTTCAGTGCAGCTTGGCTTCATGTGAAAGGACGGCTGCTATTCATTAGCAAGCTAGGTTTCACCTGGGTGCCTGGTGGGGAGGGTGTTTGAGTTGGAGGCATCAGAGGGAGTCTGTCTGTGCTCAGGTGTTTGTCTGTTTTGTGGTGTGGAGATCTTTCTATTTGAGAGTGCAGGTTTCCAAATGATTGACAGTCTGCTGGAATCATCTCTTCTATTCATGCTTTCAGGTCTTTTTTCAATCTCTATGGCTTCTCTGATGATTCTGTGGTTGGGGCTCTCTATAGTGGCTAGGGTTTTGGTGCCATTGAAGTTGATGTTGTGACCTGTGGTTTTTATGTGTTGGACTAGTGAAGAGGTGTGTTCCAGCTTTTTTACTGCATTTTTTTTTTCATCTAGGCAGGTACTTATTCTTCTATTGGTCTGTCCAATGTATGTGGCCATGCATGATGTACAGGGAACTTCGTATATGCCTTGGTTTTCCAGGTCAATTTTGTCTTTGGGGTTTCTCAGGATGGCTGCTATTTTTTTGTCTGTTTTGAAGGCAGTCTTGATGTGATGCCTGTGTAGTATCTCACTGATTTTATCTGTGGTACCTCTTAGAAATCTAGGTTAGGAAGCTAGGTTTCATCTGGGTGCCTGGTTGGGGTGTGTTTGAGCTGGAGGTATCAGAGGGAGTCTGTTTGTGCCCAGGTGTTTGCCCCAACTAGCCACCCAGATGAAACCTAGCTTCCCAATAGATAATAGCTGTCCTTTCACGCAAAGCCAAGCTGCACTGAAAGCCTCCAATACAGGAACAGAGTGTTGCCGGCCAATCAAAGCCATAAAACAGAGAGAAGAAACCAGAAACACCAATCAAACAAACTCCAAGTCCAATAAACACAGACCAAGACTCCCAACCAATCAGGATGTAGAAAAAAAAACATCCTGGCACAGCAATAGGCTAGCCTCAAATTTAAAACCAACGGCTGTGAGAGCCTGACCCACATACAAACTCAATACAGAAGCCTGATGATGGCAGATAAGATTCTGCTGAAACATTGCTACAACTTTAAAAGCACTACAATGACGTGGGATAATACCCGAAGGAAACTGCACAGCACACATGTAAGTACCCTCAAAAACTTTAAAAAAACAAACATATATATATCTATCTCCTTTATGCTACATTTGTCATTTTCTTTAAAAATACAAATCAATTTTTCCCTCATGTCTTATATTCATAAAAAAAATATTTAAAAACCTCATCATTCAAACTTAATAAAAAAAATGCTGAACTAGAAAACAACATATTAAAATAATGTCCCACAAATTCATTTCTTATCAACTTCTCTTCATCTCCTCTCAGTTTTAATAGATAGCTTATCACTTTCTGACTATCTCCTTTCATATGTCCTTTCTTTATTAATGCCCATATTGCAAGTCACAAGACATGCTTTGGCTGCTGAAAGGCTTCACTTCTTTCCCAGTTACTGTGAATGGAAAGTGATAGATTGGAAAGATCTTTGCCTCAGATCTTGATGAACTACCATCCTTCAGCATAGATTTAAATTTACAATTGGTTATGGTAGTTAAAGGGTGAAGGTTCTGGCCTAGAAATCAGGAGATTGCAAGGTCTAGTTCTGCCTTAGGAATCAAAAACTGTTTGGATGATTTGGGGCCAGTCACACTCTCTGAGCCCAATTCACCTCACTCACAGTATTGTTGTTGGAAAAGTAATATTGATATGTTCACCCCTTGAGTTTTATATGGGGAAAAAGATAGGATAAAAAATTAAAGAAGAAACATTCTAGTCCAGTGTTGGCAAACCTTTTTGGCACCAAGTGCCAAAATGGGAGCATGCGCACATGCACAGGGAAGTGCCAGAAATCAGAAGATCAGCTCCCCAGCACGCATGTGCATGCTAGGAAGTTTGTCTTCTGGTTTCCAGTGCATGCATATGCGCTGCCCACTTGGTCTTCCAGTTTCTGGCATGCATCCATGCATGAAAACCACCTGGGTGGCACATATGTGCATGCTGGAAACCGGAAGCTCAGCTTCCCCATAGGTTCACCATCACAGCTCCAATCTCTGCTGTCAGGATTCCAGCACTTAACCCCATTTAAATCATGAATCTCAAGCCAAATTTCCAAAACTTAAAAAGGATTTATTGGGAGTTAAAAGGTGTGGCATTACCTGGATGTAGCTGACTCTAAGACACATCATTCATTGTCACCCTTGGCCCAGTTTTGACCCCCTGGGTGTATCATAATTTATATTCTCCAATGGGATACATCCATATCCAAGAGTCATCAATTATGCTCTCCAGTTAGAATTTTGCGCGGCAGAAACTTTGGTCACCTAGTTAAATGTTTTCACTTATCTTGAAAACATTTATGGAATACAGTTTTGGTTGCAAACTGTTGCACTGCTTCCCCCTCCCTTTCTGTTGGCAACTCAAAAAGACCGTATAATTATTTTATGAATTGACTTCTATAGACAAAATAGTTCCTTTTCTCCACTAGCTCTATATCACATTTTGTCTCATCCAAACAAACCTGCTATTAACCCTCATTAACCATTATTACTTATGGGCTTTCTTAACAATATATAATAGCCGACAATTATTAGCCTATAGAGAGAAAGAAAAAGACAGATGTCTGCCCTACTTCTACTCTTCACAGAGAGGCTGTGCCCTTCAAATATTTTGAGTTTTTGAGAAGATCCAGAAGAGATCAGTGGGAAATTAAAAGTCAAATAAGCAGTTTCAGTGGTTCAGCTTCAATGGAAATAAGCAAATAAGCAGTTTCAGCAATAAGACAAAGCAGTTTCAGTGGTTCAGCTTCAATGGAAAACTGTGTGTAGATTAATGGCTAATTTATGCATTTCTACATTATTTTGGTGCAGGAAAGCAAGTGACAAAGAATGCTTCAACAGTGGAAATTGTGGCAAAAGTTTCAAGAAGGTAGACTATCATTATTTCACTTCGAACTTTTACCAAGATAGCAGGGTGAACAATTTGTATACTTGCACAGTAACTTGGAAAATCTTAATGATCACAAGCGTACAGTAACCTTATTTTATAAATTAATACAATCACTGATCTCTGCTACTGTACAGCAGCGATGAACACATAACTCACTCACAAAAATGGGAGGAGACAAATATGACTGAAAATGACCCCTAAAGTATTTGTTGCATTATGTTTTTTAGTGTCAGCTTCACATTCAACTTTTGAATGGAAGGAATAAAGGAATTGTCACGTGGAAAGGGTTGCCCAATAATATGTTGCATATTCATTCTGGCTTCAACAAACTATTGATCTATTCTTGAAATCCCCATTATTAATGTATAATCTATCATATTTGATGCTACTGTATGAGAACTCTTTCTTTGAGAGTTCATCAAATTCATGTAATTGAATTCTGAGGTTAGACCTCTAAGGTCTAACCTCATGCCACCAGTCTGGACCATCCTATCACTTTCTGGCTCTCCTAAGAGAAAAGTTTAAAATGAATTAGCTGAAAATTCTCCACGTTTCCTGTTTGTTTATTTTTCAGTTCTTCTACTAATAGGACTATGAGTCTACAAATACAGCAGCCTAATTCCACAAAAATCTTTGCAATTTTTGAGGTACAAACTATTATTTTTTAAATGTAGCTTTTATGTGATTTAACAAGAAAAGTCAAAATCTCAAAATCATTTATTTCTATTTCTTGCTTATTTAATATGGCAGGAAAAGAACTGTGAATGGTTGCAAGCTGACTTGTACAATTTAATTGTGGCATTGTAACACAATTTTAAGCTAATTGAATTTTCTGCTTGAAATGGGAACTGGATAGAATTTATTTTTATGAAAACCCTAATAGCAGTCAGCCAACAGCTATACTGTAGGGTCTCATATCTCTTATTGTTCACTGGGAATAAAACTGTAGTTGGTCATTACAAGATGCACGTATGTAGTAACTATTAATTACTTATCTTTGTACTTTTAGCAAAATATCAATGTTAACAGATAGTCACAATAGAACAGACAGAAAACCCCCATTTCTCAAAAGCATTTGCTAAAATACCCCAATTGGTTCCCCATCATTATGAAGTTGATGCATGTTTCTTTGTGAGATTAAAAACAGCATGTGGAATAGAGATTACATATTTTATACATCTCATGAGAATGGCATCTTCAAAGCATCTGGGGAAGTGGAGAATTTGGAAAAACAACTTCTGAACTAAAATATGAAAAATTGATTAGTAATAAATGAGAAAAAAATTCCACACATTTGGAAGTGATCAATATTGGGGGGAAACTAATTAAGTAGCAGAACTACCAAGGCCTAACCTTCCTTCAGTTTCAATCGAGGCAAATTGATCCAAACTATAAGTTTAGATATTGAGGGTAATCAATTTCTCTCTCTCTATCTCACTCTCTATCTATCTATCTATCTATCTATCTATCTATCTATCTATCATCTATCTAGCATTCGGGGGTGCTATTCAAATTTCTTTACAGCCGGTTATGTGGGCATGGCCCATATGTGAGTGTGGCTTGGTGGTCATGTGACTGGGTGGGCATGGCTTGCTGACTGGGTGTGGCTTGGTGATCATGTGACTGAGATGGGCGTGGCTAGGTGGTCATGTGACTGGCAAACCAAATATAAGTGGTCCTCGCTTAATGGCCAGTTGCTTAGCAAGTGTTCTAATTTACAACTGACCTCCCTAGAACTACTTGATCTGTTTTCAGTGTTTTGACAGCGATGCACATAGACACATGCACACACACTTATGACCAGTAACAACATACCTCAAAGTCTTGTGACTGAGGTTTTCTATGTTTTTTACCAGTTTCCGACAATTCCTATTGGTTTCTGGTTAAAAATGCCCTTTGGGGAAAATGGACTTGTTTAACAACCAGTGTTTGGTTTATGATCACAAGGTTCATTTAATAACCATGGTGTTTGCCTAACCTAGGTGTCTGCAACCTTAAACACTCAAATAGCAATTTTTTCTGTTTTCTTTTAAGCAGGTCTCTCTCTCTCTGTGCATCTCTTTCTTTCTTCCTTTTTCTCATCTCTCTCTCTCTCATCTCTTTCTTTCTTTCTTTCTTTCTTTCTCTTCCTCATCTCTCTTTTGCTTTCTTCCTCTCTCTGTTTCTCATCTCTCTTTCTCTCTCTCATCTATAACTGGAAGCTATTTTTAATAATCCTATTTTTTCCTATTTTTTTCACACACATATGTGTATATGTATCCAATGCTCTTTCTTCCTTTCCACTATGTAGTCAAAATGGGCAATGATTGTGTGTGTGTGTGTATGTGTGTGTGTATGTGTAGCATGTGTATATGTGTGTTGTGTATTTTATGGATATGTATATATATTTCACTGTAAGTACTGTGCCAGTGTACTTACAGTAAAAAAATGACAAAAGTTATCCTATCTTCCTTCTTTCCTTCCCAACCCCACTCCTCCCCACACTCTATTTTAAGTTGGTTTTCCAGCCAAGTACTTACCAGGTCAGATCCTGTTTAGCTTTCTAAAATCAGCTTATTGAAATAAATACCAAACTACACAGCCTCATAATTTATCTACTATCACTATCTTGCACCGGATTTCAGTGTAAATAGCCAATCTGCAGTATTACTGAATTTTGCTAGGCATCTGCTACATGTTATTTTCTCTTCCTTGATAATCTAGTCTTAGCTGAGAAAAACAGTCTGGAGGCACTGGTGAGAACAACTCAGCACAGAGAAAAGCCACGCATCTCCCCATATTCCTTTCTCTGTGAGCAGCCTCATCTCCTCATTTGTGAAGCATGGTAAGTTTAAAAGTGCTGCAAGAGGCTGCTCACTGAGAGAGAAATATGGGGAGATGTGTGACTTTTATCCATGCCAACTCCACTCTTTTCTCTCTCTCAACTCCACTCTTGGTGTAGAGAAAAGTCAGTGGGAACAGTAGTTGAGGTGGTTGGTCACCCGTCCCAGGGCTCACGCTCACCATACCTGTAGGGGTGGGGGATAAAGTGGCAGTGAGGCAGCAATGGTAATGGCAGCAAGGAAGGCAATGGCAATTCTGGTGGTAGCAGGGCTTCCAGGACCAGTTTTCCGCCTGGCCATCTATTCAGCCCCACATGTGGTGCATCAGGGCTTCCAGGCTCTGCTCCCCACAGCTGCCATCAGCTGTCCCTGACTCAATCAAGGGACAACTTGCTGACATGCGCCTCTCCACATGTTCCTTCCTGTTGCTCTTGCTGGGAGAGCAAGAGAGTTTTTCCTGGCACAGTGAAATGCTTGCAAGTCCCCCTCCCATTGGAAACTGCTCCCGAGGAGCAGAGAGAAGCAGGATTAAACCTGGCTGATTCTCTGCTGCATGGGAGACACTTCCAATGGGAGGGGGACTTGCAAGCATTTCACTGTGCCAGGAAACTCTCTTGCTTTCCCAGTTAAAGCAGCAGGTGAGAGAAGCAGCTGGTACTAACCTGGCTGGAGCCTACATGAAGTTCTCCATGTGTTACCTCGTGGAAGGCAAGTGGTGGGGAAAGCTTTGCTGGCTGAGGAATTCTGGAGTTGAAGTCCATAAGTCTTAGGGTTGCCAAGGTTGGAGACCCCTGCTTTAAGGGATTAATGTGTTAATAACAATTATTGTTCAAATGTATAAGCCATCCAGGAAAGACACTGGCTGGCTTGACATACACAAGAACTATAAAATCAATAATAGAACACAATAGATAGAGTCACCCAAAAGGACCAAGAACCAGACTAAGTTCCTTAACTTTAGAGAGACAAAAACAGACTACGAAGACCCAGATAACCATACTAATCAGGGCCTGGAGGAAAAGTCAGGTTTCCAAAGCTCTTTTGTAAGTTAGTTAAGTTGAGGGGAGAAAGTCATAGAACTCTCTCTGAGATACTAAAAGCATAGTTGTAAAACCATGGTGGCTCAGGAATTCTGGGAGTTGAAGGGCCATTGTTCCCCACCTCTCTTGTAAACAATGTCGAGGGGGGGGGATGGCAAAAGAAATGAACATGGCTCAAGATTAAACTTAGTGGATATCTTTAAAAAAAAAGTCTAATCAGTGGCCATTATTATAGCCTCAAAGGATTCTAAAAAAGAATGATACATTCCACTTAGAAGCTAATGGCCACAATTCTGGAACCCTTGGCCAGTCTATTTCTTTCCTAACTTAGTGTCTCTTGGTTTTTTTAATTTCTTCCCAAATATTCTGCCTATTGTGAATTTTATCAATGTCCATCTAACTGCTTTGCTCATACATTCATGAAATACTATTTTGAAGATTTTGTATATCACTAAAGAGAGGGAAGGAGGGAGTAAGGAAGGAAGGTGGGTTAGGATATAGCATTCAGAGCTTGTTAATAAAAGAGAGACTGATTCCCCCCCCCCCCCAACAATAAGGGTATGCCATATGCCAGATGTACACAGCATGATCATCTAACTAATAGGATTAGCTAAATAGGAACCCTTTTGGTTTGTGGCAAGTATCCCACTGACAGCTCTCAGTCCTCTCCAAGAGTGGAAACTATAGCATCTGTGCGTTAATTTGTTTGAACTACAAGAGCTCCACCTGAAAAATCCCTTTTAAAACCCTTTTTATTTTTGAAAGGAGAGATTGTTCAAATAATTCCCCTATCTTTCTGTGCTGCACTTTGACTGCCAACTGGGAAAATCTCAAGGGATATTAAACAAGAGCTGTACACACCTAAGAGTGAGAAGTGGAAATAAAAGAATGACATCAACTTTGGCAACAGTTCTTGCCACTGAATTTAAATTGGCTGACACATTTTAAAACTCAAGCAGCCCTGTTTAGTATTCATAATAAAAATACTAATAATGAGGGATCTCTTTTTTTGAAAATGAGGAATAAATTATCCTTGGCATTAGACCTTCCTTCAACTTTTTAAGATTCTAATGTATGTTTCAGGAGGAAGGGAATGGATTTGAAGCTTTGAAGCAATGTTTTTATTCTGGAGATTTTATTTGGAGGGGATGATACAATATTTCTTACCTTTCTAAAAATAATCTGCAGGTCAGGCTTTCCTGTTTATTTATTTGGATTTTTTTCACCCACTCTTCAGCTAAATATCTCTACCTAAAAGTCAAAAACAAAGAGGAAATCTCTGCCTCTCAGTTTAAATGATACATCACAAAATAAATTAGGGAAAGAACTGGAAAGAAAAACTGCAGATAAAAGCTAGAAACTACCCAAAACAATCCTGAGATTTGCATATTAACTGTTATAATTTCCAATCAAAATGGAAACAGTTCAGGATGAGAATTGTTCTCAATCAAGATGATGATATACTTTGTTTGAACATTTCTTTATTTGGACTCAAAATCAAATTGTAGTAAGTGCTACATGAAGACTAGTTAATTAGCCTCTCACCAATGGAATGTTTTCATTGATGATATAGCAGCCTCCAATAAATTGAAAATAAAGAAAATGAGTATTATTATTTTTTTTAAGAATTTTATTAATTTTCTACAAACAGACATAACATACAAAACATTAAAAACATCTACTCTCATATATACTTCTGGTGTGTCGGTTGGTTCATCAGTTTTGTGCATTCATTTTATAGTCTCAATTACAGTTATATTACATAACCACTCATATTGTCAACCCATATCCTAATATTACCAAAAAAAATTAAAATAAAGTCTTTTTCTGACTATACTTTTAATCATTCATGCTTTGTGAGATAACAATACTTCAAACAGTTTATTCTATTACAAATCATATAGTCATAACAAATCAATCCTAAAAACCCTTCATAGATATAATACTAATGCTCTATTATTGTATTTTATCATCTAACCATTGATAAAAAAGATCTCAAATTTCATAAAATTGTTTATCTTCTTGCTCTCTAATTTCAAATGTCAATCTACTCATCTCAGCACATTCCAATATTTTCTTAATAATTTCTTCCTGCAATGGTATTTTCTCATTCTTCCAATTTTTAGCAAATACAATCCTAGCCGCTGTTAATACATTTACAATCAGATATTTCAAGTCTTTATTATATATATCAGGTAAGATTCCCAATAAAAAGATCTCTGGTTTCAAGTCTATGTGTTTCTTTGTCATTTTTTCCAACCACATGTGAATTTTAGTCCAATATTTTCTGGCATCCTCACAAGTCCACCACATATGATAATATGAGCCAGGTATCTGATGACATTTCCAACATTTTTCAGATTTGTTCTTGAACATTCTTGCTATTCTTGTCGGGGGGAAGTGCCACCTGTAAAACATCTTATACAAGTTTTCTTTATATGCTATTGACATTGTCATTTTATAATTTTGAGACCACAATTTTTGCCATTGCTCTAAATCAATCCCATATCCAAAATTCTTCCCCCCAGCAATCATAGTTTCTTTAACTTGTTCTTCCTCTAGCTTAGTTCCCAATAAATAACCATATAATTTTTTAATCACTTTCTCATCAGTACCCATCAATATCTTATCTAAATCAGTCTGTTTGTCATAAAATCCTTCCATTTTAAAATCTTCAACATATCTTGAGTGTATTTGCGCATATGAAAACCAATTCATCCTTATACCTTGTTCCTCTAAGTTTTGGATCGATTTAAGTCCACCCTTTTCATCCAACAGTTCCCCATATCTAACTGTTTGTTCCTTTTTATAGATCATAGGATAGGAAAATGCTTCAATAGTCGATAACCAAACTGGAATTTTCAGGTAACATTGTTTTTTTATCTTCTCCCAATTTAACCACAAAGACTCCCGTATATAATGTCTTCTGAAATACCCCTGTGTTTTAGTTCCCTTGTACCATAAAAAAGCATGCCAGCCCAACAGTAAGTCATGTCCTTCTAATGTCAACAATCTATGCTTTCTTAATGTTATCCATTCTTTGACCCACATCAAACTTGCAGCTTGATAATACAGTTCCCAATTAGGCAGGCCAAAACCTCCTCTAATTCTAGCATCTTGCAAAAGCTTTAACTTTATTCTCGCTCTTTTACCTTGCCATATAAACTTCAACATGATTTTATTTAATTCTTCAAAATAGTCTTTTCCAAGTCTAATTGGTATTGTTTGAAAGAGAAATAAAATTCTAGGTAAAATATTCATCTTAATTGTTGAAATTCTCCCTATTAATGACAATTGTAAATTTTCCCATTTCTTCAAATCTGTAATTATCTGTTGTTTGAGTTTAATATAATTATTCTCTTTTAATGTGCTACATCTTGCTGTCAAATATATCCCCAGATACTTAACCTTATTTGTAACTTGGATTTTTAAAAGATCTGTCAGTTCTTCTCTTTGTCTCAATAACATGTTTTTTGTCAAAATCTTTGTTTTATCTTTATTTATTTTCAAGCCAGCCATCTCACCATATGTCTCTATCTTTTCCAATAATTTTGGAGTGGTTTCTAACGGGTCTTCCAGAATAAAAGCTAAATCGTCAGCAAAAGCTTGTAGTTTAAATTCTTCCTTTTTAATTTTCATTCCTTTTATATTTTTGTCATCTCTAATATTTCTATTCAACACTTCCAAAGT
>BLBF01013010.1:0-11358 GCA_015471245.1 Laticauda colubrina | reverse complement strand
AAGAGAAGAGAAGAGAAGAGAAGAGAAGAGAAGAGAAGAGAAGAGAATACTTTATTGGCCAAGTATGATTGGCACACTAGGAACTGGTCTTGGTGCAAATGCTTTCAGTGTACATAAAAGAAACAATACATTCATCGAGTCAAGAATCATCAGATACAACACTTAATAATAGTCATAGGGTACAATAAGCAATCAAATTATACTAGGAAACAGTCAATAAAAATCATAAGAATGCAAGCAAAAAAGTTACAGTCATACAGTCACAAATGGGAGGGGATGGGCGATAAGAAGTGATGAGAAGATTAATGGTAATATTAATGCAGACTTTGTAAATAGTTGGACAGTGTTGAGGGAATTATTTGTTCAGCAAAGTGATGGCGTTCGGGAAAAAAACTATCTTTGTGTCTAGTAGTTTTGGTGTGCAGTGCTCTATAGCATTGTTTTGAGGGAAGGAGTTGAAACAGTTTATGTCCATGATGTGAGGGGGTTGTAAATATTTTTGTAGCCCTCTTTTTGACTCATACAGTATACAAGTCCTCAATTGAAGGCTGGGAAATTCATAAGCAGGACATGAGAACCATCATCTCCTATGGCTTTCTAGAAATTGCATTTTAGACATTTTCCTTTTGATTCTGGATATAATATAGATTTCAAGGCACTAATAGATATGCACACAAAGGTTAAGCCATCTAAATTGGTTGTCACTGTAAGTTGTGTCTCATTTCTCCATATAATTTCAAAGAATGACTTTTGGATGTTCTAGTCTGAGATGAAAAAAATAGCCAAGTCTCCATAGAGTATCTCAACTAGGCAGCAGCATCTAGACCATGAGTGTCAAACTCGCAGCATCACATTGCTGTCATGTGATGTATCACAACATTTTTTTTCTTTCACGGAGCTGAGTAGGCATGGCCTGTGTGTGACACATCCAGCCCATGGGCTGCCTGTTGACACCCCTGACCAAAACCAGCTTGGTTGATCTTGAAAAAGCTGGAAGAATAGGACCTGATTAGTACTCGGATAAGAGTTTATTAAAAAAAAAACCTGAGCTAGGATTATTAACCTAGGAGGTAAGTAAATATATAAAACAGCCTTCTTCCAAGATTATTTATTGATAATATGAAATAATGTGGGAAGAAGATTATTTTATACTATTGCCAGGAAAATCAACTCAAGAATGATGCTGATGCCATATACATCACTCACCCATTGGATGCCAACATATGACTTGCAGACAGTATTCTGCTAGTCATGAGTTTCCCACATAATTCAATTACCTCTGCTCAGTTTTCTGTAACATAGCCATGGTATATTTACATCCATATTTGCTAGAAAGTGGAGAACTGCTCTGAATTCCAGTGAAGTGAAATTATGTGATTTGTTTTTTTGTTTCAGTTTATATAGCTACAACATTTAGATGCTCTGTCTGGAGAACAGATCCATCATCTCTTCAACCTACTCTGGAGAGCTAACATTAAAACAGCAAGAAAGACAAAAGTAAGAAATAATAAATCCAAGAGAAGACATAATGTAAGAAGCACACATATATCTTGAGGTCCAAGGTCAACATGCACTTCACATAAATATTAACACATTGATAGTTCTTTCGACAGTCTTGCTGAAGGGCGAAAGGAAAAGGCAGTTCTTTGGGGCCTTCAAAAGTCTATCAGGGTTGGAGACACCTGGATTTCAAGGGGATACTATTCCCCAGGATAGGTGCTCTGACAAAGAACTCATGCTTCCTTGGTCCCACCAGATGGCACTGTTTAATAGAAAGGATCTGGAGCAACAAACCAGAGTAGACATGCTTGTGACATGGATGACAATTAATGAATGAAGTCTATGATTTTCTTCTCAACATTCCTATGAAAAAGGTGTATTTGGGAACAATGTATAAAGAGGAATTTCTAACAAACAAGGGTGGGATTGATATTAGGGGTAGTTGTAAACAAAACTTTATGAAATAAAGTTAGATGTGCATAAAATTCCTCATATTGTAAATTGTAGTGAATGACAACAAATGTGGATTTTCTTGTTAAGTTTGTTTTTAAGTGACATCTGATCTCAATTTTATGCTTCTTTCTCATTTGGGGCATTATTACATTATAGGGCTGTGCAAATTCTCAGATTCAATTCAAAGGCTATCTCATCGGACATCTGAACTGAAGCAACTTTTCAAATTAGATCAACAATTCAGATTCAATTGTCAAATCAAATAAGATTTGATTTTCCAAACAGTTCAACCTGGTTTGACTATGAGTCAAAGTGTCAAATCAATGCAACATTGATGAAATGTCAACATTTCTGATCAAATCAACATTTCAAATTGGATCGTAGCCAATCTGTACCACTGTGAAAACAATCCCTTGAGTTTTATGAGGCTTCTATTTATTAAAGGCAAATATGATCTTCCTTGCAACAAGATTATTTTTTCTGCATCTATCCCCTAATAATCCTAACAATCCTAACAATCTTGTTAAACCTAACAATCTTGTTTTAATATTATTATTCCATATCTTCCCCAGTAAATATATTCTATGGGATGCCATTTTAAATCCTCTGAGAAAAGGCATGATTTTAAAAATTTCCTATATTTGTTTATAGTTTTCAGCAGAACAAAATTTGTTCAAATCCTATGTTGGTTGGCTTTGTTTTGTGTTCTTAAATTTGTTTGTCTTCTCTCTGCCACTTTGCAATAGCACAAATGGTCAGGAACCAATAGCACAAATGGTCAGGAACCAATAGCACAAATGGTCAGAAACTATTATGCATTCTCCATAATATTCTGAATCTGATGTCAATGGAGATTCTCAATCATTCAGATCCAGGGTTGGGATTCCACATGTTTGGACCGGATCTATAGAACCAGTTGTTATGATTCAAAATTCAATATTTACATAAACATTTAAAATATTTACATACAGGCCATGTCCAGCCTGTCATGTGACCACCCACAAATTAGGCCATGCCCATAGGACTGGTTATTAAAAAATTTGAATCCCACGCCTCTCCAGATCATGTTTGTCCCAAAGGTGCCTTTTCCAAAAGGCAACTGGGTTTTCTTGGTTTTTTCCTTTGAAAACATTACAGTTCTCCAAAAAGCTTCCTCAGTTCAGATTTCAGTTCAGAACTAAAGGCCCTGTCACACTGCCCAACGGATGCAAAACGTATGTAAAAAGGACACAATGGATGAACAAAATGTTCCATACGTTGTTATCCGCTCTCAAAAGGGGCAAAAATTTGCATAACTGGAGCGGATAACACAGAAAGGAACGGACGCGGGGAGGACGCAGGACGGATGGAAAGCGGATGCGGAACGGAAGCCCAGCGGATGGAAGTGGATGGTAGTGGATGGCACATCCGCTAGGCTTCTGGAGGACCTCAGCAAAGCGGATGCGGAACGGATACAGTGGATGCACAGTGGATGCACAGCGGATGAAGCGGATGCAGAGCGGAAGCCTAGCGGATGCACAGCGGAAGCTGAACGGATGACAAGTGTTAATTGCGCATGCGGGGGGGATGCATTGCATAAGCCACATGGATATAAAGGGAAGCAGCTCGCACGTGGCCAGCATTCGGAGGAAAGACCTGCTGCTGGATACATTGAGTCCTTGCCTGCCCTGCCTGCATGCCTGCCTGCAAGCCTTGCTGCCAGCCTGCCTCCAAGCCTCCTGGCCAGACTCCCTGCCAGCCTTGCTCTCTGCCTGCCTGTCAGCCTTGCTGCCAGCCTGCCTTCCAGCCTCCCTGCCAGCCAGTCTGCCTGCCAGACTTGGTGCCTGCCTTGCTGCCAGGCTTCCTGCCAGGCTTCCTGCCAGCCTGCCTGCCAGCCTGCCTGCCAGCCTTGGTGCCAGCCTTCCTGCCAGCCTTGGTTCCTTCCAGCCTCCCTGCCAGCGAGTCTGCCTGCCAGCCTTGGTGCATGCTTGCCTGCCTGCCTTCCTGCCAGGCTTCCTGCAAGCCTTTCTGCCAGGCTTCCTGCCAGGCTTCCTGCCAGACTTCCTGCCAGGCTTCCTGCCAGCCTTCCTGCCAGCCTTCCTGCCAGCCAGCAACCCCACAACCATGGGGAAGAAGTGAAAGCCTCAGCAACTTGCTGCCATCCCTGGCAAGAGGGACAGGGCCACCCTCCCGCCCCCTGTCCCTGACTCTGCTTCTGCAGGGGCTTCTGCTGCTCGGGCTCGCTCTTCTGGTGCTGGAGGTTCTGCTGAAGCTGCTCCTGGAGGTGGTGCTTCTGCTGGTGCTTACTCTGCTGAAGCTGCTCCTGGTGGTGGTGCTTCTGCTGGTGCTGACTCTGCTGAAGCTGCTCCTGGCGCTGGTGCTTCTGCTGGTGCTTACTCTGCTAAAGTTGCTCCTGGTCCTGCTGGTCCTGCTCATCCTGCTCGTGCTCCTGGACTTGCTCGTACTGTTTGTACTGCTCGTGCTCCTGGTCTTGCTCGTCCTGCTCGTCCTGCTCATGCTCCTGGTCCTGCTCGTGCTACTACTGCTGGTGCTGGTGCTGGTGCTGCTGCTGGTGTGGAGGAGCAGCCCCTACTACCTGGGAGCCCCTCTGATGAGGGCCCATCTGGTCCTGCCAAAGGGAGGAAGAGGCGTATGCAACAACGGGAGAGGAGGCAATACTATATTGAGGAGGAACACAAGGATGAGGTGCTGGAGTGGCTGAGAGAGAATGACTATCTATGGCGGAAGGGACACCGGCTGTACAGGGACACCAAAAGGAAGCAGGCTGCTTGGAGAGAGAGGGCAGAGAGTATGGGTTACACTTCGGAGGTGCTCCTCGGCTGGTGGAAGCACATGCACACCTGGTACGGGAAGCTGCACCTCAAGAAATCTGGCCAGGCCACGGTTAAGCTGACGGACAGAGAGACCTACGTCATGGCCAGGTGCAGCTTCCTGGAGGGTGAGATCCGCCACCGAGGAGCACCAGCAGCCCCTCTCACTACCATCTCTCTCCGGCAGCTTGCTGAGAGCCAGTCCTCTTCCGGCCGAGAGTCAGTCCCTGTCTCCAGGCAGGTTTCTGTGAAGCGTGCCACAGCAGAGAACCCGCGGACAGGTGTTGTAACCATGGTGGAGCGCATGGAGGACTCCCTGGTGCGGTGGGAGAAAGGAGATGTCGTGTCCACCACAGCCGTAGCTGCATCCACCCCCCCCAGCTCCACCTCCACAGAAAGGCAGAGAGCCAGACAGTAGGAGGGGCAGAGCCACACTGTCCTGCTGGAGATCAGGGACACCATCTGCACCAGCATAGATCTCCTCTCTCAGCTGGTCAACACCGACTCCTCATCCTCCAACTGCAAGCCCTTCCTCACCTATGCCAACCAAACCCTCAAGAACATGGAGGAACCCCAGTACCAGGTGGTGAAGGACCGGATCAATGAGCTGCTTCACAACCCTCCAGATCCAGAGGAACCTGCTCCCACCCAGTCCAGGTGTGCTCCTCCACCCCAGGTGATGTCCCTCCCATTCCAAGGCTTCCCACAGCCCCTCACTTACCAGGGCTATGGCTACCAGGAGGTCCAGCAGCACAGACAGCAGCCCTTCCCAGTCCAGGCACAGAGTCATCGGGCGACACCGTTGCCACTTGTTTCACTGATGCCACTGATGCCACCCACGCCAATGATGCCACCGACGACAGTGATGCCACCCATGCCAGTCCTCACCCAGATGCAGACCAGACAGCCCCACTACACTACTCCTTCCTCCACCCCACAGCCAAGCCCGGCCTCAGTACATCTGTCATCAGTACTGGGGCTGACACCCCATGGCATGGAGGAAGGACCTCTCAGCATCACGGGTCTGAGCCAGCTGTCCGAGAGCTTTCTCAACACATCGTCACCTGTTGTCCTCTCGGGACCAGGCACCCCAGTGGTGCTTCAGACCAGCACTGCAGCAGAAACCACCTATACAGCACCTGGACCCTTCACCCCTGAGACTGGGCACAACTCCAAGTGACCGTGAAGACTGCCAGAGACTGGGTGTGGACTTTATTTGGACACTTGACTTGGGTCATTTTTCTTTTACAGCTTGTTGTTCAATAAAGCTTATCTTTGATTCACACACTTGCTTCATTTCTTTTTTTTAACAAAGTCTTCGTGGAAACTTTTAGAATTGGTTTAAGCCTTTGCATGCTTGTGGGATGGGTTAAGATAGCAGTGGGGTGAGGAGGGATACCTTTGGGATAGGTAATAGCTGTGGGAATAGATAAACCTCCAGTGTAAGCATAGTGGGACTGTATGGTCCACCCTCCCAGGTGCCACACCTATGGCCCTTTATTATCAATAACAATGTAATAATCATCCACACAGGTCAACACAAACACAGCTCTTTATTAAACGCCCTGTTCATTATAGGCCCACCCAATATACATGGCCCAATCTCATCAGTGTGATGAGACAGGCTGAAGGAAGCACCCATTAATCATCTATCATCCTGTCTTGACACTCCACTGCTCCAGCTGGGGAGTTGCACAAGTGTCTCAGGAGATTGCGCTGCTTCTTCCCATCACGTGAGGCTCTGTTGGGGCCTTGCACATCCTCAGTTTCTATTAGGTTTCGCCCTTGCCTCCATTCCCCAGGCTCCATGTCCCCATTGCCTTGTTGGAGGTCCACGAGCCTGTTCTGCAAGACTGGGTAGCGGGTGCACGTGAGATTGTGCAGGATGCAGCCAGCTTCCATGATCCTCCTCACGGTCTCTGGGTGATGCTGCATGGTGGTGAGAAGTACCTGGAACATGTTGGCCAGGATGCCAAAGGCATTCTCCACCACCCGCCTTGCCCTAGACAGCCTGTAGTTGAAGATCCTCTCTTCACGGATGAGGAGTCTGGAAGTGTAGGGCTTCATGAGGTAGGTTGAGAGGGAGAAGGCGTCATCCCCCACGATGAAGTAGGGCACATCTTCCATGTCATTGGGTAGGTGGTCTGGATCTGGGAAGCCCATGATGAGGTTGCGTTCCAGCCCCTCCTTGAGGTCACTGGCATTGTATACCTGGGCATCTGAAGCTGACCCGTTGCCTGAAGCATCGATGTACATGAACTTGTAGTCAGCATCGACCATGGCAGAGGAGGATGCTGAAGAAGCCCTTGTAGTTGAAATTAGTGGAGCCCGACTTGGGTGGTGCTTTGCAGGCCACATGCTTGCCATCTATGGCTCCAACGGTGTGGGGGAAGTTCCACCTCTGATACCACTGCTCTGCAACTTTCTTCCATCCTTCTTCAGTGGAGGGGCACTGGAGGAGCTCCTCCAGTAATTCTTCGATGATGGCCTGCACCACTTCTCTGACCCCAATGCTGATGGGGTTGTGTGGCACCCTCCAGCTGTAGTGAATGCTCCTGTAGGTGGTCCCTTAGGCCAGGTGGCGCAGAGTGAGTGCCACCTTGAGCCCAGGGTCCAGGCTGGGCCGGAGGTTGGTGCTCTGCTTGGTCAACCTGGGTGTCAGGCGCTGCACAACTTTGTCAAACATGGTTGGAGGCATCCTCATGAAGTTCTGGAATGCCCGAGTGTCTTCGTTCCTGAGCTCCACCATCAGCTTGTTGTACAGTCCGTCCTCTGCTCTTCTGGCGAACCATCTTCGGACCCAGAGGCTTCTTGGCCGCCTCTTTTTCTTCCTGTAGTAGAGTTCACAGAGCCTGTAGATGGCTTTGCACTGTTGCAGAAGGATGTTGGCTGCCAAAAGGACTGTGTTATGATCCACGGTGGACATGACTGGATGCTGTGGAAGAGCAAGAGTCAGATGAAGGTTTCACAGGTCTGCACAGCTGGTCTGCTGGTCTGAAAGTGTGATGCAGGTGAGTTGCTCCCCCTTTTTATAGGTACTATAGGTGTCCCTTTGCATCCTCTAGGCATCCTCTAGACATCCTTAATATCCGAGATAGGTCCCCTCTGAGAACGTTTTTTCCGTTTTAAATGCTTTGTTTCCATGCTGCATCCGCTAGGCATCTGTTCTGCATCCATTCTGCGTCCGTTCCGCTTCCTCCCTGCATCCGAGTGGATGCGAGTTGCGCGGATGTGGAACGGATGCCTAGCGGATATGGCAGACGCGTAACGGATGCAGAATGGATGAGTAGCGGATGCAGAATGGACGAATTGGATACATTTTCCGCGCAAAAGTTTTGAGCAGCTCAAAACTTTCTGAGCAGATGAAACGTCCATAAATGGATGCTGGATGGATAGAGAGGAAGCAAAACGGAGGAAGTGAGTACAAGAACGGATACATCGCGTTAAAGCCCATGTCACACTGCACCAATGGATGCAAAGAGGATGTAAAACAGACAAAAAAGCTTGCCATGCACTGGTTAACGCGATGTACTCACTGCCTCCATTTTGCTTCCTCTCTATCCGTCCAGCATCCGTTTATGGACGTTTCATCTGCTCAGAAAATTTTGAGCTGCTCAAAACTTTTGTGCGGAAAATGTATCCAATTCGTCCATTCTGCATCCGCTACTCATCCATTCTGCATCCGTTACGCGTCTGCTATATCCGCTAGGCATCCGTTCCACATCCGCGCAACTCGCATCCGCTCAGACGCAGGGAGGAAGCGGAACGGATGCAGAACGGATGCAGAACAGATGCCTAGTGGATGCAGCATGGAAACAAAGCATTTAAAATGGAAAAAACTTCTGCAGAGGGGACCTATCTCGGATATTAAGGATGTCTACAGGATGCATAGAGGATGCCTAGAGGATGTAAACGGACACCTATACTGCCTATAAAAAGGGGGAGCAACACTGGATCTCACTTTCAGAACAGCAGCCTTGCGGTGCGGATCTCTGTAGCCTTCATCTGCCTCTTGCTCTTCCACAGCATCCAGTCATGTCCACCGTGGATCGTAACACAGTCCTTTTGACAGCCACCATCCTTCTGCAACAGTGCGAAGCCATCTGTAGGCTCTGTGAACTCTACTACGGGAAGAAAAAGAGGCGGCCAAGAAGCATCTGGGTATGAAGATGGTTCACCAGAAGAGCAGAGGACGGACTGTACAACAAGCTGATGGTGGAGCTCAGGAATGAAGACACTCGGGCATTCCAGAACTTCATGAGGATGCCTCCAGCCATGTTTGACGAACTTGTGCAGCGGCTGACACCCAGGTTGACCAAGCAGAGCACCAACCTCCGGCCCAGCCTGGACCCTGGGCTCAAGGTGGCACTCATTCTGCGCCACCTGGCCTCAGGGACCACCTACAGCAGCATGAAGTACGGATGGAGGGTGCCACACAACACCATCAGCATTGTGGTCAGAGAAGTGGTGCAGGCCATCATCGAAGAATACAAAGAGGAGCTCCTCCAGTGCCCCTCCACTGAAGAAGGAGGGAAGAAAGTTGCAGAGCAGTGGTATCAGAAGTAGAACTTCCCCCACACAGTTGGAGCCATAGATGGGAAGCACGTGGCCTGCAAAGCGCCAGCCAAGTCGGGGTCCACTTATTTCAATTACAAGGGCTCCTTCAGCATCATCCTCTTCGCCATGGTCGATGCTGACTACAAGTTCATGTACATCGATGCTTCAGGCAATGGCTCATCTTCACACCAGTCACTTCAAGGAGGAGCTGGAACGCAACCTCATGGTGGGCTTCCCAGATCCAGACCCCCTGCCCAATGGCACACAAGATGTGCCCTACTTCATTGTGGGGGATGAAGCCTTCTCCCTCACAACCTACCTCATGAAGCCCTACACTTCCAGACTCCTCACCCGTGAAGTGAGGATCTTCAACTACAGGCTGTCCAGGGCAAGGCGGGTGGTGGAGAACGCCTTTGGCATCCTGGCCAACATGTTCCAGGTACTTCTCACCACCATGCAGCACTGCTCAGAGACCGTGAGGAGGATCGTGGAAGCTTGCTCCATCCTGCACAATCTCATGCGCACCCGCTACCCAGTCTTGCAGAACAGGCTCGTGGACTTCCAACAAGGCAATGTGGACATGGAGCCTGGGGAATGGGGGCAAGGGCGAAACCTGATTGACACTGAGGATGTGCAAGGCCCCAACAGAGCCTCACGTGAAGGGAAGAAGCAGCGCAACCTCCTGAAACACTGGTACAACTCCCCAGCTGGAGCGGTGGAGTGGCAAGAGGCTTGCATGAAAGCTGGCAGGCAGGCATGAACCAAGGCTGCCAAGGCTGGCAGGCAGGCAGACAGCAAGGCTGGCAGCAAGGCTGGCAGGCAGGCAGACAGCAAGGCTGGCAGCGGGGTTGGCAGGCAGGCAGACAGCAAGGCTGGCAGGCAGGCAGACAGCAAGGCTGGCAGCAAGGCTTGCAAGCAGACATGCAGGCAGACATGCAGGCAGGACAGGTAAGGCAGTCGATGTGTCTGGAAGCAGGTCTTTCCTCTGAATGGCGACCTGCTTCCGAGCTGCTTCTGGTATATCCGCGGGGCTTGCGCAATGCATCCCCCCCGCATGCGCAATTAACGCCAGGCATCCGCTAGGCTTCTGCTGTGCATCTGCTAGGCTTCCGCTCTGCATCCACTTCATCCGCTGTGCATCCGTTCTGCATCCGCTGTATCCGTTCTGCGTCTGTTTTGCTACGGCCCCCCGGAAGCCTAGCGGATGTGCCATCCGCTCCCATCCGCTTCCACCCGCTGGGCTTCCATTCCGCATCTGCTTTCCATCCGCCCTGCATCCTCCCCGCATCCGTGTTATCCGCTCTGGTTATGCAAATTTTTGCCCCTTCTGAGAGCAGATAACAACGGATGAAACATTTTTCTCGTCTGTTGTGTCTGTTTTGAATCTTTTGGGCAGTGTGACAGGGCCTTAACCAACATATGGCAAGCTTTTTTGTTCATTTTACCTCCTCTTTGCATCCATTGGTGCAGTGTGACAGGGGCTTTAAGAAGCTTCTTGGAGGAGAAATGAAACATTCTCAAAGAAAAAATAACAAGAAAATCCAGTTGTCTTTTGGAGAACCACCTTTGGGGAATTCTGGATCAGAGGTCATTCCAACATGCTGAGTGTGATAATAATAGGAGAACAGTATTGATATTCAGAGTAAAATCCACACATATACATGCACACACATACAAACAGAGACAGACACACATACACCCAACTTTTTATAAATATTCTTAGAAATACTGTTTTTGATAAACATTATCTTGGTTCTAGTTTTGGCTTATGCTGAAATAGTCAACAGAGAGCACTGCATTTGAGGGGACCTATATGCAGAACAAGTACTCTGTCTGTCTTTTGAGCTTTTGTTTCTTCAGAGACTGGTGGATCAGAACGTATGGGATCTCCATTTTTCCCAATAGCTCCTTTAGCAACTAATTGATGGCTGTGGCTGTTCTGTATGTAAAGTGGATGACTCCAAATCTACAAACCTGATTGGCTAATAAACTGAACACTGGATTGGTTCACTAGGAACCAATCCAAAGAGCTGCCAAA